>CAEFZP010003846.1:0-57583 GCA_903064625.1 Mallotus villosus
CCCCTCCTCCCATGAGGCTGTGCCCCTCCTCCCCATGAGGCTGTGCCCCTCCTCCCCATGAGGCTGTGCCCTCCTCCCCATGAGGCTGTGCCCCTCCTCCCCAGAGGCTGTGCCCCTCCTCCCCATGAGGCTGTGCCCCTCCTCCCCCATGAGGCTGTGCCCCTCCTCCCCATGAGGCTGTTGCCCCTCCTCCCCATGAGGCTGTTGCCCCTCCTCCCCATGAGGCTGTGCCTCCTCCCATGAGGCTGTGCCCCTCCTCCCCATGAGGCTGTGCCCCTCCTCCCCATGAGGCTGTGCCCCTCCTCCCCATGAGGCTGTGCCCTCCTCCCCATGAGGCTGTGCCCCCCTCCCCATGAGGCTGTGCCCCTCCTCCCCATGAGGCTGTGCCCATCCTCCCCATGAGGCTGTGCCCCTCCTCCCCATGAGGCTGTGCCCCTCCTCCCCATGAGGCTGTGCCCTCCTCCCCATGAGGCTGTGCCCCTCCTCCCCATGAGGCTGTGCCCCTCCTCCCATGAGGCTGTGCCCTCCTCCCCATGAGGCTGTGCCCCTCCTCCCCATGAGGCTGTGCCCCTCCTCCCCATGAGGCTGTGCCCTCCTCCCCATGAGGCTGTGCCCCTCCTCCCCATGAGGCTGTGCCCCTCCTCCCCATGAGGCTGTGCCCCTCTCCCCATGAGGCTGTGCCCTGCCTCCCCATGAGGCTGTGCCCCTCCTCCCCATGAGGCTGTGCCCCGTCTCCCCATGAGGCTGTGCCCTGCCTCCCCATGAGGCTGTGCCCCTCCTCCCCATGAGGCTGTGCCCCTCCTCCCCATGAGGCTGTGCCCCTCCTCCCCATGAGGCTGTGCCCGCCTCCCCATGAGGCTGTGCCCCTCCTCCCCATGAGGCTGTGCCCCTCCTCCCCATGAGGCTGTGCCCCTCCTCCCCATGAGGCTGTGCCCCTCCTCCCCATGAGGCTGTGCCCCTCCTCCCCATGAGGCTGTGCCCCTCCTCCCCATGAGGCTGTGCCCTCCTCCCCATGAGGCTGTGCCCCTCCTCCCCATGAGGCTGTGCCCCTCCTCCCCATGAGGCTGTGCCCCTCCTCTCCATGAGGCTGTGCCCCTCCTCCCCATGAGGCTGTGCCCCTCCTCCCCATGAGGCTGTGCCCCTCCTCCCATGAGGCTGTGCCCGCCTCCCATGAGGCTGTGCCCCTCCTCCCATGAGGCTGTGCCCCTCCTCCCCATGAGGCTGTGCCCCTCCTCCCCATGAGGCTGTGCCCCTCCTCCCCATGAGGCTGTGCCCCTCCTCCCCATGAGGCTGTGCCCCTCCTCCCCATGAGGCTGTGCCCCTCCTCCCCATGAGGCTGTGCCCCTCCTCCCCATGAGGC
This sequence comes from Mallotus villosus, assembly GCA_903064625.1. Classification (NCBI taxonomy): domain Eukaryota; kingdom Metazoa; phylum Chordata; class Actinopteri; order Osmeriformes; family Salangidae; genus Mallotus; species Mallotus villosus. The sequence goes on from CAEFZP010003846.1 coordinate 1,361, forward strand.
TGTGCCCCTCCTCCCCATGAGGCTGTGCCCCTCCTCCCCATGAGGCTGTGCCCCTCCTCCCCATGAGGCTGTGCCCCTCCTCCCCATGAGGCTGTGCCCCTCCTCCCCATGAGGCTGTGCCCCTCCTCCCCATGAGGCTGTGCCCCTCCTCCCCATGAGGCTGTGCCCCTCCTCCCCATGAGGCTGTGCCCCTCCTCCCCATGAGGCTGTGCCCCTCCTCCCCATGAGGCTGTGCCCCTCCTCCCCATGAGGCTGTGCCCCTCCTCCCCATGAGGCTGTGCCCCTCCTCCCCATGAGGCTGTGCCCTGCCTCCCCATGAGGCTGTGCCCCTCCTCCCCATGAGGCTGTGCCCCTCCTCCCCATGAGGCTGTGCCCCTCCTCCCCATGAGGCTGTGCCCCTCCTCCCCATGAGGCTGTGCCCCTCCTCCCCATGAGGCTGTGCCCCTCCTCCCCATGAGGCTGTGCCCCTCCTCCCCATGAGGCTGTGCCCCTCCTCCCCATGAGGCTGTGCCCCTCCTCCCCATGAGGCTGTGCCCCTCCTCCCCATGAGGCTGTGCCCCTCCTCCCCAGGGAGGTGGTAGCTGTGGTTGAGGAAGGGGCAGAGACACAGGGAGGTTCTAGTGAGGCAGCAGAGACACAAGGAGGTTCTAGTGAACGAGGCAGCAGACACAGGGAGGTTCTAGTGAGGCAGTAGAGACACAGGGAGGTTCTAGTGGGTCCATGAGGAGGGGAGGAAGCGACTGAGAGCCAGAACATTCTGGAGCTTGGTAGGTTTAGACTTGTCACCGAGCAACACTGAGCAGCCAATAGAATGATACTCTCACTGGCTACCCACCTCCCCATTGGCTCATCACAAACCAACCAAGACCTTTCCTTGTTCTGGAAGATCTGGCAGAATGGAAAGTTTATTCAACGGCTGAGTTACACCCTTCAGGATGAATTGAGCGGTCCGAATCAAGAACAGGGCAGCACATTTCACCGGGTAGAGTTCGTAATATGTGAACTTGGATCTCCACCCAGTGGCTGTTTATGCCTCAACGCTGCCAAACATCTGAGGTCATGTGGAACATCTGTGGGTCCTCCTATGTGATAGATGGGGATGGTGCAGCGATGTAACAACATCAGGTCCACACCCTTCCCACCCTGATTCATAACGACACTTACCCACACCAATGCATGGGGAACGCTACATGGCTGATCGGAGCTCCACAAAAACATGGCTGTGGGAAGGGAAACCCAGTCTAGTGTTGTATTATACTGCAAAGGATTATCTAATCTTAATTCTAATCTCAAACATTAAAGGCCAAAACCAAAACACAGGAATTCGGTCCTGAAAGAGTATCTTTGTTATTTTCTCGTCTGTGGTGAATATTTAACCCGCCACCAGGGGGCGCCTAACATGCTCAGTGTCTTTCTCTCCCGTTCTATCTCCCCCTCTAGCCTCTCTCTCCTGCTCTCTCCCTCTTTCTTTTTCCCTTCTTCTTCCCTCCCTCCCTCTCTCCCTCTCTCTCTATACTTATTTATCTACCTCCTATCTACCCTCCTTGAGGGTTTAGGTTGGTTGAGGGACAGCTCTATGGGAGTATGTGAAGCCATCTGTGACATGCTTCCGTGTAAAAAGGGCTATACTAATACATTTTGATTTGATTTGACCTCCTAGATTGCATTGAGAGCCATTTTCAGAGCCATCTCTATGGGATGCAGCAGACAGACTTCACATGTGTACAGTGTATATGGCATATTAATGACAGCATGCTTGAATGCACTTTATTGTTCACAACATACACATTGAATCCACTGATTCTATAATTAATTCACAATCAATGCAAATGTAAACAGGGTTAAAGTGTTCAAATATATCCAGATTAGAGCAGGCTTTTGAAGATTTTTATGTTCTGTTTTTATGTTTTAAGTTAAAAGTTATTAGCCGGCACTGTTAAACATGTACGTAGTGGACTGAGTGAACATTTCTTCTCTCATGCATCCACATGAAAATCTATTAATTAAAACAGTGAATGATGGGTAAATTTCCTTACCTAATGTCTTGTGACTAATACAGTATCTAGCTCAGTATCTGAACACTCTGATCCTGCACCAAATCTTTCATTATCAGTCTGAATTCTGCTGCTACACACAATTCATAATTTCCAACTCAAAGGTTTTTTGTAATTGAAAATTAACTAGCGGTTGAAAGCAGATACTTGGCCATTCGTCATGGCTGCTTGCCCGGTGAAATATCTAGCGGCAAAATGACAGGAAGAAGCGATGTAAATATTTATTACTGTGATTGGTCTTTCTTTGGAGAGAAGATAAAAGGAACTCAATATCCCCCCCCAAAAAACCCTAATTGTTATTCTTTTCACATTCCCCATTTTCACGGGATGTGTCATCCCGTCTCCTCTGGCTCTCGTAGGGAAAGACAGATAACTGTGGCCAGATAGATTTTCAGTTTCGATGACGTCCTCTCTGAAACTAGTTTAACAGTAATGGATGATTTACTTTTGGCTCTTGAATGCAGAACAGAGCAGAACAGAGCCGATCTCATTACCTTGATACTATTTACAGGATATCTGAATGGGGCTGGCAGTTAACTTTGATTGCTTCCATAAATATTGACTGTCACGAAAATCAGTCCTAAAACGTTTCTATTTTGAGTGCGGATTGAAAATTGCACAGGTTGGTACCAAGTTGTCAGATTCAGAAGAAAGGAAGATACATCTTATTTCACAACCTTAGAAAGGAAGATACATCTTATTTCACAACCTTCTTTCATGAAGGGTTTGAAATAAGATGTATCTTCCTTTCTTCTGAATCTGACAATTTGGTAACAAAACCTGTGCAATTTTCGAAACGTGTTTTTATGTTTGAGATGAAAAACAAATACTCAGACACACATGGAAATCACACCATCCATTGATGCTGCCGCCCTCAAACAATATATGGTCATGAAGCGACTTTTTACTGTTTGGAATGAAACATGTGTCAGCACCATAGCATCAATTACTTTCCTCTCCAGAGAAACCGAGGTAAGTTCAACGTTAGGTGAAAAAAACAATCTTAAAGTTGTGTAATCACACAAAAAAGTTGTGTGAAACTCACAAGCGCACAGTTATCAAAGTCTAGTTTGTCCCTGTGTGTCTCATGTACATTTTCATCACAAATAACCTACATAAAAACCGTCTTGTTGATGTTCCTCTAAGCTCACAACAGCCTAATGAATCTTCCCCGTGGTTATCCCAGCTGCTGTGATGACTTCCTTCCTGACTCAGCCCGTCTGTGGGACCTCGCACTCTCTGCCAAAGACAGCAAGATGGAAGTGGATGAATGACAGATTAACAAGAAGAGGAAACGGGATGTGCTGTTGATGGAGCAAAAAGTGAGAGTTGGGGAATGTACGATCCCTAAAACTGTCCCCTTCAGCAGGGTAGAGGTCTTGGCGGACGACCAGACGAGGAGGAAGCTTTTCAACTGCCTGTTTTCAAACTGAGAACTCACAAACTGTGAGATCTTTCAGCAAGCAATGAGCGAGACAAACAAAAGGTAAAACGAGACTAATTGTTTTATTTTATACAAAATATGTTATGACATATACAAATGCAGTTAACCAATGGTTGTTGTCAAACATTTTTTAAAACTGGTTACGTAAAAATAAAATATCATACAAATACATAAATATGACATGATCTATAAAATATTTAAGCAGGTTTACATTTAGTAGACATGTATTAGCCTTGTATAATACACAATCAATACAAACAAAGCTACCACAGACTATAATGTATGTGTCGCCACACACACGTCTTCAGAGAATAAACCAACAGAAATGTTGCATTTGGAATTAGATTCACATTGAGTTTTTCGTCCACCATTTTGTCCAAAACTGTTTTCGACCACCATTTTCAACTGTGCATAACTGCAGCTAACTGCAGCAAACTGTAATAGTAGTGTAGGCCACAGGTCAAAACAGTAACAATTCTTTAGCAGAGTAGAATCTGTGATATCAGTGCCAGACATGTCAGTGTTAGGCAAATACTTGCCCAAGTTGTAATCGCTCACACAAATCAGACGTTAAACACCCGAATGTTTTTCAGATTCTTCTTCCTGAGAGATTGTCGACCAAACGGTCTGCCTTTCCATGGTTGTCTTCCTGGAACCAAGAACACAAACACGATCACACACTCTCCTGACACACATCTGGCCAACAGTCCGTTACACACACACAACACACACACACACACCACACACACACCACAAAGAGACACACACACAACACAACACACCACACAACACACCACACACACACACACACACACACACCACACACACACACACAACACACCACACACACACACAACACACCACACACACACACACCACACACACACACACACACACCACACCACACCACACACACACACCACACACACACACACACACACACACCACACACCACACACCACACACACACACCACACCACACACACCACACACACACACACACACACACACACCACAAAGAGAGCAGCCACCATCTGTCGTGTCTCATTACCGTTTTGACGTTCTGCAATGTGTCGTGCAGGCGTGTGTTTGCATGCAGAGATTATGTACCGTCAACTGCTGTGCGAGCGTGCAGAATGTTTGAGCGTGCAGAATGTTTGGATGGCAGAAGTGGAGTGCGTTAACTGTCATATGGATGTCATTACTGTCATCTAAAGATGACCAAAAAGAATGTTCGCTAGACTGCCTTCCAAAAACACTCCAAAACACTGTAACTGAATTAAGATCAGTACAGGAGATCAATCTCTCTGAAAGGAGATTGCAGCTGTGGTGGTGCTGGTGCTCGGGCCTACAACAGGCGGTTGGCAGCGTGTAACAGTAACCACGGTAACCGTAACCATGCACGGACTGTGTCTGCAGCAGCGTGTGTCAGTAACCACGGTAACGGTAACCACGCACGGACTGTGTCCGCGGCAGCGTGTAACAGAGGACCAGGATCCGGCGGCAAGATATACTCACGTAGAACACAAACGTCCAAACAGCTTTGCCTGGAGACGAAGTTGTTGCTGCTCCCCCCCACACCCGGAGTAAAGGAACTGCTCGCAGGTCTTGGTGAGCAGGCTGTAGTGGTAGCGAGGGATGGAGGCAGAACAAGAACCAACATCCAGAGGACCCCGACACAGCACCGGGGTGGCTGAGTGACCCACAACACGCGTGGAGAGAGAGTGCAGAGATGATGACTGAGAGGAGCAGTAGAGGAGGGAGAGAGAGCAGAGAGGGACGAGACACGAGAGTACGAGAGAGAGACTGAGCTGAGAGAGATGGAGGAGTAGAGAGAAAGAAGAGGGGGTAAGATGACGGATTGGCTACATCGTGATTGGTGAGAGAGAAGAGAGATTGGAGAGAGATGATAGGAAGAGATGAGTTTTGAGATGGTGAGAGATGAGGTAGATGATGTAGATGAGAGGGCAGAGGGTTAGGAGCAGGGGAGGACGGAGGGGCATGAGAGATTTTAGATGGGAGAGTTGAGAAGGACAGCTGACGAGGGAGAGGGTTGAGGGTGAGTGAACGAGGCGGAGGTAGAGGTAGAGGGAGAGGGAGAGAGGAGATGGGGAGGGATAGGGAGAGGGAAGAGGGGAGGACGGGAGAGGGATGAAGGGCAGGAGGGCAGAGGGCGAGGGAGGGGAGAGGGAGGAGAGAGGATGAGAGGGGGAGTATGAGATGATAGATATAGAGATAGTGAGAGAGATCTTAGATATTGAGCAGAGGGTAGGGGAGATGGAGAGAGAGAGAGAGGCAGAGAGGTGTGAGATAGAGAGGTAGAGGGATGAGTGTGAGAGGAGAGGGAGAGGGAGAGTGAGGGGGAGAGTTGAGAGGGAACAAGAGGGTGTGAGGAGAGGGAGAGGGGAAGAGGGAGAGGGAGAGGGGAGAGGTGTAGTAGGGAGAGGGGAAGAGGGAGAGGGAGAGGGAGAGGGAGAGGGAGGGGAGGGAGAGGGAGAGAGAGAGAGAGAGAGAGGTTCTATGGTTCCTCAAGGAGTCGTCATCACAATTATTACGTTTTGGGATGTTACAGAGGTTGTGTCATCATGTCGAACGAGAGGAGTGAAATGACGGAGAAATTAAATTGTTTTCTGAGAAATTGACGATGCTCTTGTATTTAGGGAAGTTGGTTGGAGGTTGGTTGCCTGAGAGACAAATGGACTTTGACTCTCACCAGCTTGTTCCTCCATTTCCTGGAACTCTCTCCTCAGTCATTACATGTTCTAGTGAGGTTCTAATGGGGTCTTTTTCCCCACAAATGGGCCAATTTAGTCTGGATGATAAGCCATATCCGATCTTATTTCGGTTGCATCCTCTTCTAGTTCTTTAAATCCTTCGCTCTCTCATTTGAAGTTATATAAAAATGAGCTTCCATGAATGCATCTCATCTCATTTAAACAAAAAAAATAAGAGAAATAACCTTATTTTCTGTCACACAACAACACATTGAGGATACTGCTGACACAAATGTAGTTAAACTTATAAAATACACCCTTTGAAAGATTTTCATCAAGAATAATTAAATTGTTACGTGAACAAAAGGTTTGATTTCATCCACCTTGAAAAGTTTACGTGTTTTTTTTTACAGTATAAATCCAAACTTCTTTCTACTTCAATGGCAGACGTTTCACATAACACTTTCCATCAGTGCTCGCCATAGGTGCTCGCAAACCGTTCTTACACAATGGTAAACTCCTCCGTGCAAGTAGACCTACATTGTTTCTCCATTGTGTAACTGTAACTCCCACCCCACCCACACCTCCCCTGCCGACATACTTTTCCGCGGCCAGCAGTACTCCATGCAGGACTGCGCATCATCGAAGCGGTTGTTGTTTCCTTGACATCCCCCATAATAGAAGGGTTGGCATTGCATGGTGGTCATGTTGAAGTGGTAGCTTTGAAGGAGCGCTCTGCAGGGGCCCTCCTCCTTCTGAAACCTGCAGATCTGGGGAATCTCTGAGAGCGAGAGAGGGAGAGAGGGAGATGTTGATACAATCAGTTACGGTTTGTTTTGGTACGTTTAGATATGGTGTGTGTTGTTTGCGGTTGCTTTACTAACATTTTAAAAAAATTACCCGCAAATCGGTTAACCCTAACTTTTAGTAAACCTACACAAGTGTGATGTAGGCTATTTGCTTAAAATGCTTACTTGGTATCTTCCAACAGGTTTCTGACACTCCTGAAAAGTACCGAAGTTGTTGGTGTTTCCAGCGCACCCTCCATAGCTGAACTCCTCGCACTTCTGAGTTATAGTGTTGTAGTAGAAACGTTGGACATCACCTTTGCACGGTCCCTCGTCCAACTGTAGAAGACAAACCTCTGGTGGAGAACAAAGAACATGTTGGTTGCTTATACGAAATTAGATTTAAAAAGTTAGCGTACGCTACAAACATTAAGGCAGTATATAAATAAGAGAATAACTTTAACGTCGACGCCCATTGCCCCGTGATAACGCGGCAAAGAGCTTTCAGCGAGTAGAACGATACACCTAATCGCAACCACGTCTCTTGTGATTTAATTAGGTTCGGAATATAATAAGGTTTACCTTTCGGTAGCACGGCGAAAACGTGACAAAGTGTCGAGAGGAGTGAGATAACCACTAAAACAGACTCCATTTTCGTCAGTTGGAACTTTTACGCACGATGCCTCCCAGTCCGCTGTCTTATACTCTTGTAAAGTTGTCCCATGGGAATTTATGGGAGGGCTATAATGACTCATGTAGTCTATTTAAAAAAAAATGGCTACATTACTGTAACGTGGATATGGTGATGAACTTCAGGACGTCATCATGTAGGCTACATACACAGTTATTTACGCAATGTTATCGGGCGTAAAGCCAAGGTGTGATGAATTACGAATGAACTTAGTCTGAGAGAAGGAATATAGGCTAGCCATCTGGGAACCAATTTTGTGGAATGACGGTTGGAGATGAATGACCGAATCACGGTGATTAATGGACGGATCATCACGGTTTTGTCTTGCTTTACACCTCATTGTGTCAATTTGTGGCCTTTGCCATTCATTTCGGATTGAAAACAGATGTAGACTGACATACAAAGCCCCATTTCTCTTTTTTCACGCTACCAAATATTGCTTTATCTCCAAGGATATATGCATGTTGTGTAAGAAGAAGGGCTTGTCTCATCCTATGGTGTCACCCTCAAGTCCTCTTAACACACACCCCATCTAACACGCTCTAATGTCTTTATTTCTGTAAGACTGTAACGATCCTGAACTTCATCGAACTTATTTCACAAACAATCTTGGCTGTACTGTTATCCACCCAGTGCCTCCGCTTCGCAGGCAGTAACCTTAAACCTTAACCTCCCTATGCCAATTATTGAATGCTCAACTGAAAAGCCTGCCCACTCGTTTCTCAGTGAGGTTGAAGACAAGCGGTTATAGGCAACTGCGATTATAAAGTAAGGTTCAGCAGTAAATAAATAAATAAAAATCGAGGCTCTGTAAACAATGTAAGCATTGCGAAACAGAATGTTAGCATCAATAACGGTCAGTTAATGCTGTTAAGTGCTACTATCAGAACGTGAAGATGTTCTACACGTTTTGACTATTTCACTTTCCAAAGGGTTTAGGTGTTGATGCACCCGTAGTGCCGTGTGCGTCCCTTTGATGGCAACACCATTTATATATCTGGCAAAGAATGCTGTGGTAGTTAGATCTGAGACAATGGTGAATCCTTCACCGTGACAGGTGTGGAGTAAACACGGATTAACCTTCTCATCACAGTGTCCCTCCCCTTGACCCATATCTGATACAGGGCAGGGAAGACAAGATGAACGTGTTCAATATATTTATGAAGGAACCTTCATCTTAGTCTTTCTACAATAAAACAGCCAGACATTTGACCAGAATCATATGCTGTCACCAATTAAATTTCTTTTTTCTATCAACAGTACTTCAGATACAGAAGAAACTGTCAGGATAAAATAAAAGGTCTTGAAATAATCTGATTAAGAGATTAAAAACGGTTTTATACAGATTACTTTATAACCCGGATTGAGGGAGAGGAGAGGGATATTTCGTTCATTAAGTTTTTCAGGCAAGAAGAGATCCCCCATAAACAGCGGTGAGTAATTTTCTTTTCGCAAGTAGATTCATATTTATTAATTAAATATATATGTATCCATATATCTTGATAAATATTGAATAGTGAGTGATTTCCTTTCCAGGAAGATTAGTATAGATGTATTAAGTATATATCTTTATCAATTCATAGCATAACATATATATCAGTCATGAAAATGGGAAAGGGATACAGTATTCCACTCCTGTAGATATTTCAGTATCTGCAATTCAGCTCTGAGATAGTGTAGTCACATTCAAGTTTGTGAGTCAGACCATCCTAAATGAAAGTGGATCTTTCTGTCTGTCTGAAACTCATTGTGATAGCATGCTGCCCTTTCACTTCCATAGACCATGCCTGTCATCGACATGGATGCGTTGACGGACATAGACAAGGCAAAAATGGAAGTAGACCAGCTCAAAAAAGAAACAAAAAACTGAAAGAGCATTGGTAAGTTCCAAACTGCTGAAGTGTTGAACTCGTTTTATCCATTTAGTGAGAGCACACATGCTTGACGACTCTATGACACACACACCCTGTCGCTATATTATCACTTGGAAACACCTTTAGTGTGTGATTATGTCGAAGAAGAAAAAATAAAATACAAATAAAATAAATAAAGTGTGATTATGTCATTCATGACAACTGTGATGTAGTTAGCAAATATGAGTGACTTGATGTGTTGCTGGTTGTGCCTTTGCCATGGCAGACTTCCAAGTGCTGTGAGGAGGTGAAGGACTACATTCAGGCTGGAGTGGACGAGGACACCCTGGTCAAAGGCATAGCAGAGGACAAGAACCCCTTCAAGGAACTGAAGGGTGGATGTGTCGTCTGCTAGAAGCTGCTAGACGCTTCTCACCTCCCAAACCCCTCTCTTGCGCCCAGGGAAAATTCTCCAGCCATTTGTACTGAAACATCGGAGCATTAATTGCTTACCAAGAATTGAAACACTGAATAAATTACCTTGTAAATACGTTCTCTTCCACACTCCCCCCCACTGTAAACAAGTTGTCTTCGGTCTGCTCTAGGCTACTTTAAGTAGGCTATTATAACTTTGTATGTCCTTTCTACCACAGAAGTGATGCAATACAAAAGTGGTTTTGAGAATTTTTGTCAAGAGCTTTGCTATATGGTCTTTTAAAGTGCTATCTGTCCCTTTTGGTCCATCTCTAGACTGGAGGTCTAGCCATATGTTTTATTAATGGATAAAAACCGATGTTATTAATGAGCTTGTTTACAACCACTGTCATTTACCCTGACTGTTTTTATGTGTCACATCACAGCGGATATCGCTGTTGTATATGAGTGTAAGTATAGCCTAAGTAAAACATAATTTAGTAATACTTCCTTATAAATGTAGGGCCTATTATAAGCTCCATTGACTCGATCAACCACTGTCGTTGTGTGTGGCGACCCAATGCGCATGTGCAAGTCACTAGCGAGGAATCGTCGTGCAGAAAGTAAACATGGCTCTTCGCGAAGGAGCGCTGAGAATGAACTTCTTAGCTAACCGCAATTTCTACAAATTTACGTCGGTTGGCTCAGTACGGACGTTATCTGAAAAAGTATCAACCAAGCCCAAACCCAGCAGTGCTCCTGAGACAACGGGAGATCATTACTATATACTGAGGAGCACTTTGCGCTGAAGGACTCACTCAGAAAGGTATGAACACAACTAGCTAGCCTAGCTGTCTTGCTAACTTCAGCAACAGTGGCTGCTTGGCTAGCTTGCTAATAAAAACTGCGTTTAAAACAAACGTCCATGAAATGTTCCATGCATTAGAGCTACTTACAATGCAAAACAAAAGAACACACTCCATTTTGACTTTATATAACCTTAGGCACCTGACGTAGTTACAGTAACTTGAAGTAGGTGAGAGGTCAGTGTTGGATAACAATATCTGCACACAAGGGCAATAAACTAAAATAATAAAAAGCAATAATGGCGATTAGCCCAAGACGTTCTGTGGTGAGGGAATTCTACACGGGATCGTAACTTGGAAGTTTATTTAGTGTTAGTAGACTATAGTTTTCTTAAGTTTTAAATATTGTTGACAAGCTTGCTTGGTATCAAACCATGTTTATTACGAAAATGTGTAGTCCTTGTGTAGTCCCTAGACTGGTCATATACTGGCCTACTTAAAGTCCATTTAGAATGTGAAAACAAAAAGATTTTGGTAAATGAAATGAGAGGAAAGGTTGACCAACATTGAAATCACGGGGGAAATATAAAAGGGGATTTAGTTTTATCCCCACATGTAGTTCTCAGCTCTGCTATGTCAAATCAATTGTTCTGGTTGTAAACATTAACTCCAAGCAACAAGCTTTAAGGATTCAAGGTCCTGATAGACCTGTAGGCCTACATTTAAAAGTAATTTGTATTCATCAATATATTTATCGGATGCAGGGTCAGATGGCTGAGTGGTTAGGGAATCAGGCTAATAATCAGAACGTTGCAGGTTCGATTCCCGGCTGTGAAAAATTACGTTGTGTCCTTGGGCAAGGCACTTCACCCTACTTGCCTCGGGGAGAATGTCCCTGTACTTACTGTAAGTCGCTCTGGATAAGAGCGTCTGCTAAATGACTACAAGTAAAGTAAAAGTAAGTAAGGATGCTTTTATCCAAAGCGACATACAAACGGTTGATATCGAAAGTACAGCAGAAGATCAAGGATCAGAAGTACGTTGTTCTAACAGTGTTTCGTTCAGAGTCGAGGAACAGACTGTATTTAGTAGCTACATCGCAAAGCAACCACATCTCAGATACCAGGCACAGTGAGCAATGATACTACAGTACAACAGTAACATCGCAATTGCGTAAGTATAGCAACATCTTGATTCCACTAGCTATCTGATTTATGTAGCCCATGGCGAAAATAAACAAGGATATTTATGCCCAAATAGAGGTTGTTCATCTTCACAACTTTCCATTTTGTAGAACACTGAATATTTTTCTTGGCTGGGAAGTGTATTTGGCTAACTTAGCACTGTGTGTTTTGGGAAGAGGACAGAGTTCTGGTCCATTTTGCTAATAAAATGGAATCCGTAGCCGATAAGCTGTCCCACAAAACATTTTCCTTCAAAGCCCACCAGTGTATAGACCAAGGTCTAGTGTATAGACCAAGATCCAGTGTATAGACCAAGGTCCAGTGTATAGACCAAGGTCCAGTGTACAGACCAAGGTCCAGTGTACAGACCAAGGTCCAGTTTATAGACCAAGGTCCAGTGTACAGACCAAGGTCCAGTTATAGACCAAGGTCCAGTGTATAGACCAAGGTCCAGTGTATAGACCAAGGTCCAGTGTATAGACCAAGATCCAGTGTATAGACCAAGGTCTAGTGTATAGACCAAGATCCAGTGTATAGACCAAGGTCCAGTGTACAGACCAAGGTCCAGTGTACAGACCAAGGTCCAGTGTATAGACCAAGGTCCAGTGTACAGACCAAGGTCCAGTGTATAGACCAAGGTCCAGTGTACAGACCAAGGTCCAGTGTACAGACCAAGGTCCAGTGTATAGAACAAGGTCCAGTGTATAGACCAAGGTCCAGTGTACAGACCAAGGTCCAGTGTATAGAACAAGGTCCAGTGTATAGAACAAGGTCCAGTGTATAGACCAAGGTCCAGTTTATAGACCAGGTCCAGTGTATAGACCAAGGTCCAGTGTATAGACCAAGGTCCAGTGTATAGACCAAGGTCCAGTGTATAGACCAAGGTCCAGTGTACAGACCAAGGTCCAGTGTACAGACCAAGGTCCAGTTTATAGACCAAGGTCCAGTGTACAGACCAAGGTCCAGTTTATAGACCAAGGTCCAGTGTATAGACCAAGGTCCAGTGTATAGACCAAGGTCCAGTGTATAGACCAAGATCCAGTGTATAGACCAAGGTCTAGTGTATAGACCAAGATCCAGTGTATAGACCAAGGTCCAGTGTACAGACCAAGGTCCAGTGTACAGACCAAGGTCCAGTGTATAGACCAAGGTCCAGTGTACAGACCAAGGTCCAGTGTATAGACCAAGGTCCAGTGTACAGACCAAGGTCCAGTGTACAGACCAAGGTCCAGTGTATAGACAAGGTCCAGTGTATAGACCAAGGTCCAGTGTACAGACCAAGGTCCAGTGTATAGAACAAGGTCCAGTGTATAGACCAAGGTCCAGTGTATAGACCAAGGTCCAGTTTATAGACCAAGGTCCAGTGTATAGACCAAGGTCCAGTGTATAGACCAAGGTCCAGTGTATAGACCAAGGTCCAGTTTATAGACCAAGGTCCAGTGTACAGACCAAGGTCCAGTGTACAGACCAAGGTCCAGTGTATAGACCAAGGTCCAGTGTATAGACCAAGGTCCAGTGTACAGACCAAGGTCCAGGTACAGACCAAGGTCCAGTGTATAGACCAAGGTCCAGTGTATAGACCAAGGTCCAGTGTATCAGACCAAGGTCCAGTGTACGCCAAGTCCAGTGTAGCCAAGGTCCAGTGTATAGACCAAGGTCCAGTGTATAGACCAAGGTCCAGTGTACAGACCAAGGTCCAGTGTATAGACCAAGGTCCAGTGTACAGACCCAATGTCCAGTGTATAGACCGAGGTCCAGTTGTATAGACCAAGGTCCAGTGTCGGACCAAGGTCCAGTGTATAGTCCAAGGTCCAGTGTATAGACCAAGGTCCAGTGTATAGACCAGGTCCAGCGGTCCAGTTTTAGACCAAGGTCCAGTGTATAGTCCAAGGTCCAGTGTATAGACCAAGGTCCAGTGTATAGACCAAGGTCCAGCCCATCCAGTAACCATGGTCCAGTGTACAGACCAAGGTCCAGTGGACAGACCAAGGTCCAGTGTATAGACCAAGTCCAGTTGCCTATAACCGCTGGTCTTCAGCCAGCCACTGCCAGCCAGATAACGAGGGTCCAGGCTCCCCTCAGGTTGCAGCATACAGACCATTGGCATAGGGAGGTTCAGGTTTCTAAGGTCCAGTGCGACAGCGAGGTCACGGTGGCTACAATCTGTATAAACCAAGTGCAGTTGCCTATCCGCTGGTCTTCAGCCTCACTAGAAATACGAGTGGGCTGCTTTATTGACCATACCCATTATGCATATAGGGAGCTCATAGTTTAGCTGATGGTGGTTTTGAGCACAGAATGTATCTTTGTTTGAATGAATAACCCATTTGATGTCAAAAAAATAAATCATAAAATAATTAATGGTAGGTTTTAATGATCTCTACCTGCCTTGGGAGGAGTATTGTGCTCTGTGGGGAAGCTTGAAAGCAGAATCATTATCAAGTTTCTCAAGGGTGTTCTGACTGTTGGCCGTTAAAGCTGCTGGTGCATTAGAACGATAGTAACAGCTCTAATGGAGTAGAGTTAACTCAGTTAGCAGTTTTTTGAAGACAGCACTTAATTGTTTTAGTCTAAAATGTCCCAGCCATTTTTATAAAAAATGTTAAGGTCCTTTGCATAACATCCATTTAGAGTTTTATTGTCCTTTTCAAGGCCCCCAGGTGGAACCAGTGATGCACTGATTTCCAATCAAAGTTACCAGTGCATCAGTATAAGGTTGTAGTTGTAGTATTACTACACTAATCATTTCCATTCTACAACAGGATAAAGATGGTAGGATAGAGATGGAACCTGATCCGGCTGAATAACCACAGACACAAGCAGATCAGAGCTTTCCTCTTAGAGCTGCCCAGAGTCCTTGTAGGCTTGGTTTGGTCAGTGCTGATGCAGGGGTCAGTGCTGATGGGGTGGTTGCTGCTAGCGCTGAGGTCCTGAGAGGTCTGACTGCGTCTGTGGCTGGTAATGTCTCATCCAGTTCTGCCATGGTTCCACCATGGTTCCACCATGGTTCCATCATGGTTCCATCAGGGTTCCACCATGGTTCCATCATGGGTTCCATCCATGGGTTCCATCATGGTTCCATCATGGGTTCCATCATGGGTTCCATCAGGGTTCCACCATGGTTCCACCATGGTTCCATCATGGTTCCATCAGGGTTCCATCAGGGTTCCACCAGGGTTCCACCATGGTTCCACCAGGGTTCCATCATGGGTTCCATCAGGGTTCCATCAGGGTTCCACCATGGTTCCATCATGGTTCCATCATGGTTCCATCATGGTTCCATCATGTGTATGCTGGTTGTCCCACCAGAAAACACAACATTTGACCATCCCCGTATCTGGGCTGTATCATGTATGATAACATCCCCCCTCTAGCTCTAGCTCTAGCTCTAGCCCCCCCCCCTCTAGCTCTTGTCATTGCATTCAGAGCTATATTACACACACACACACACACCACACCACACACACCACACCCACACACCACACACCACACACACACGCGTGGCCAGAAGTCTGCCGACACGAGATTACAGAGAGACACAGTTTGCACACAACAGAACACAGCTGGATTGTTGGGCATGTCCAAAGATAGCGTGTCTTCTCCCTTCATTCACACCTCCACACACTGTGAATGGAGACAGCCTTATGGCCAGCAGCTTCCCTCAATACTGTCAGGGGAGAGATAAGCTATTTATATTTGTCATTCATTAGTCATTCATTAGTGGGACAGCAATATTGCAGACAGACAGGCAGGCACACTGCCTGTACGAGTACACAGCCCTGCAGACAGACAGGCAGGCACGCCGTCAGTACAGACCCGCAGACAGACGCAGCACACGGCCTATACGAGTACACAGCCCTGCAGACAGACAGACAGACAGGCAGGCAGGCAGACAGACCGACAGGCACACAGCCTATACGAGTACACAGCCCTGCAGACAGACAGACAGGCACACAGCCTGTACGAGTACACAGACCTGCAGACAGACAGGCAGGCACACGGCCCTGCAGACAGACAGGCAGGCAGGCACACAGCCTGTACGAGTACACAGACCTGCAGACAGACTCTTAAGGAGGCAGGCAGATATTGACGCTGAGAGCAGAAACGCTTAAAAAACTCACACCTGCTTCAACACACACACACACCCATAGATGTTTTTTCTAAAGTTGTTTGTCTCTCCCAGATCATCGACCAGGAGATTAACCCACATGTGGACCAGTGGGAAGCAGAGGGGATGTTCCCCGCTCACAAGGTCTTCAAGGTCCTGGGCAACGCTGGATTCCTGGGAGTCAACAAGCCCGTCGGTACGCTCGTAACGGTTCAACTCACTCCTCTGTGTAAATACCGCTAGCTTTTCCATGGCGTAGCTGGTTAAACGGGTGTGTGTAATAGTGGCAGTCAAGTTCGTAAGTGAGAGGTCTCGAGTTCGGATCCCAGTAGGGGGAAGATCGGGAGGAAGTGACCCGACTACACGGTACATCATATCCCTCTGATCTTCCCTCAACTGCCATTTACCTTATTAACCCTTGTGTTCTCTTCGGGTCATTGTGACTCTTCAGTCATTGTGACCCCCCCCAAGTGTCGCAGCAGAATGATGGGTCGTTGTGAACCTTCGGGTCATTGTGACCTCATAAGGCAGAACAAGGGTTAAAACAAACCTGAACTTTGTCGTGGCTCCACCTCTTCACTGTTATGTGAGGGGAAATCGAGACATTTTAATGAATGAACTGTTTCGATTTTTACACAATGGTCTGTTCCGTGTAGTGGTTTTTAGAGAGCAGGGCTTAATTTAATGACAACCGCAGCAGCAGACAAAATGATCTCATTCAAAGAATCATTAGTTTTGCAAGCGAAGTTCTCCCGAATGTTTAGTTTGTGGACTTATTGGTAAATGTAAGTTTTGAGGCGCTCTAACGTCTCTGCTTGGAATGGGCCGTGCCGTGGCTCGGTTTAACGTGACCGCAACACGAAGTAACACATATGGTTAGTTTCTAGAAGGCCACCCGCTGTGTGTCCTTACAAGGAATGAAAACCCTGACTACAGACAATTCCACCACATATTTTCAAACATAACTCAGCAAGAACGAAAGCCAAGGTGCACCGTAAACACAGACCACCGTCTGACACAGATTCCAGCGTTTGGGAATGAAGCCGGGCACGCCACTGACGGCTCAGGGTCGTTCCTTTTGGGGGAGGCTTTTAAATCTGTAGATAAGAACCAGGAGCATTACAGAGTGCTGAGTGTTGAGGCCTGGCGTATTAGTGGGCTGGATTAGAATGGAACGATACTGTGTCATAGCAGATTAGCAGAGGGCCACATGGGTAACCTTGTATGACTGCTCCGCTTGTGTTTAAGGGAGTCAGGTGGCTGAGCGGTTAGGGAATCAGGCTAGTAATCTGAAGGCTGCCGGTTCGATTCTCCCGCCGGGCCCAAAATGGCCTTGTGTCCTTGGGCAAGGCACTTCACCCTACTTGCCTCGGGGGAATGTCCCTGTACTTACTGTAAGTCGCTCTGGATAAGAGAGTCTGCTAAATGACTAAATGTAAATGTAATGTAAATGTTTAATGCTTTAACACTCGTGGTGGTGAGATGTGAAGGACACTTTAGAGCTAGTCGTGTTCTGTAAGGTAGAACATTATTTTATTTATACCCTGTCAAGTGCTGAATCAAGTTATTTATCAAAGTTATTACCCCTTGAATGGACGTGCGTGTTTGAAAAGGGAACGCTTTATTAATCGTCAAGTGGGGAAATGTGGGCGTTACGCCAGAAGGAAAGAGACAAAGGAATGGAATGAAGAAAATAATAATACATATACCACACACACACAACGGACATATAGTTAACATAATACAAACAATATCAACATGCTTTTACAAACAACAACAACGTAGACATGTAAGCACGTTAGAACGCGATGACGACATGTCGTCATGTCCACACCCAGCAGGCCTCGTACAGAACAGCCTCAGAGATGCTTTACAACGCAGGGACACTGACCAGGGTACTGACCAGAACTGACCAGGGACACTGACACAACTGACACCAACACAGGCGACTGAGAGTCCGTCTGGAACAGCTTCAGAGATGCTTTACAATGCAGGGACACTGACCAACACAGGCGACTGTGAGAGTCCGTCTGGAACGATGAGACTGATCTGGATGACAGGAGCAGCATCGTGAGGAGAGGAGCTGTGACCTGGACGGGAAATGACCTCGCAGGAGACCAGGGAACATCTTAATTAGGGAGTCATTCGGCCCGGCGGTAACCTCTCGAATCGCAAACTGTGATGACGCAGAGATCCTGCCTAGAAGCATTGCTCTCAGGAGGACTCCGGCTCACTGACACACTCCTCAACAACCCTGAAACCTTCCCTCTGTCATCCTGGAATGTCTTTCTGGCCAGTTGGAGCCGTTAGTGTCTCTCCCCAGCACTGTAGGAATGGTGTAGCTTTGTAGCGGGGGTGGTCTTATGAAAGCAAAGTTTCTTGGAAGATACAGAGTGGACCGGCTCCAACAGCAGAGCAGACGCCTGCCATCCTCCCAGATCAGCCCAGATAAGAGACCTGATGCAGGGGGAAGACCAGGGGTCTGTTCTGCTCTCCTGACCTCTCTCAGCCCAGATAGGAGACCTGACGCAGGGGGAAGACCAGGGGTCTGACGCAGGGGGAAGACCAGGGGTCTCTCTCAGCCCAGAGAGGAGACCTGACGCAGGGGGAAGACCAGGGGTCTGACGCAGGGGGAAGACCAGGGGTTCTGACGCAGGGGGAAGACCAGGGGTCTGACGCGGGGGGAAGACCAGGGGTCTGTTCTGCTCTCCTGGCCTCTCTCAGCCCAGATAGGAGACCTGACGCAGGGGAAGACCAGGGGTCTGTTCTGTTCTCCTGGCCTCTCTCACACTCATATGAGAGAGACTTGGGGTTCCACCAATCATATGAGAGAGACTTGGGGTTCCACCAATCATATAAGAGAGACTTGGGGTTCCACCAATCATATGAGAGAGACTTGGGGTTCCACCAATCATATGAGAGAGACTTGGGGTTCCACCAATCATACTCCATTGTTGATCTCGTCTTCCCTCCTGTGGGCGGGGCTTGGCGGTCCTCCACTTTACTTCCTGTTCCTTCATGAGAGGTTAAAGGTCACTGCCAAGTCTCCCCCCCTCAGAGATTATCAACCCATGTCTGTGTGAGTCGGGATTTCGCTTGAAAGCGTTGTCACGGCGACCACACCGCGACGAGCGTGACAGGGCATCGCAGGCAACCGAGGAGCGCATGGTCCTGTCGCCGTGGCGAGTTGTCATGGAGACACACACAGATGAGAACGATTGGCTGGCTCAGACCTCCGCACGGAGACGCAGCCAATCGAGCGGTCGCTTAGAAGCCGTTCTTCTGAGTTACAGAGCACGGATCAGTCAGGTGATGTGTTGAAGGAAGCAGCCATGCTGTTCATCCCTGCACCACCCCTCCCTCCCCTCCACCACCCCTCCCTCCCCTCCACCCTCCAGACCAGTGGTCCAGCAGTCAGTGGTCCAGCAGGTCAGTGGTCCAGCAGGTCAGACCTTTGCAGGTGGGTTAGTTTGGAGACATCTGAACATCACGCTGAGGCAGCATGGCTGTCAACCCTCTGAGCCCAGGGCAAGGCCAGGAGGAACCACAGAACATGTGCTCCGTCGGTGACAGCCAGAGTTGACATTCCCCCCTGCTGTGCCTGGCTCCCCCCCCCTGCTGTGCCTGGCTTTCCGGCTCTTCCAGATGTTGTACTCCCCCCCACCCTACTCCATCTGCAGCATGTGAACGTTCCAGCTGCAGCTGTTCCTCTCTGGGGGGTGGAGGCTCCAACTCTGTCTTGTTTGTTTTACTGACCGCCCCCCCCCTCCCCCCCCTTCCTCTGCCCCCCCTCCCCTCCTCCCTTGATCTCCCTCTCCCCGCCCCAGCCTGCTCCATCCAGACAGGAACCTTGGCAGGTGACTCTGACCCCCTGCTGGTGAGTGATGGTTTCTCTCTCCTGTCACCTCCTACTTAATCTGTCCTGGAAGATGAGAGTCTGTTTATCTTCCTGCTTAATCTGTCCTGGAAGATGAGAGTCTGTTTATCTTCCTGCTTAATCTGTCCTGGAAGATGAGAGTCTTTTCTCCTGCTTAATCTGTCCTGGAGATGAGAGTCGTTTCTCTTCCTGCTTAATCTGTCCTGGAAGATGAGAGTCTGTTTCTCTTCTTGCTTAATCTGTCCTGGAAGATGAGTCTGTTTCTCTTCCTGCTTAATCTGTCCTGGAAGATGAGAGTCTGTTTCTCTTCCTGCTTAATCTGTCCTGGAAGATGAGAGTCTGTTTATCTTCCTGCTTAATCTGTCCTGGAAGATGAGAGTCTGTTTATCTTCCTGCCTCGTTCCCAGTGCCAGGTCACGGGCTCGTTAAGCCTTACTGTTAGGGAGTCTGGCAACAGTGTCAGTGTGGAAACTAGATATTTACAGTATTCTGATTTAATTACTGTCTGGTTGGATGTATTAAGTAATGAGTTAGAAGTAGCTGTACATTTGTCAGTGCAGTGTGTAAGGTATCTTTTCCTCGCTGTGCCGTGCCCAGGCTAGAGTACTGCTGAGGCCTCATCGCAGCAGGCTGGATTCTAACCTGGCCCGAGGCCATGGCTGACTGTCTCTCTCTCTCTCTCTCTCTCTCTCTCTCTCTCCTCTCTCTCTCTCTCTCTCTCTCTCTCTCTCTCTCTTTCATCACACTTCCCTTAAAAACGGACCAATAAAACATGACAAATTCCCAGAAACATACTGTTAGGAGAAAAGAACATCTGCAAAAACAATCAAATGAAGATGAAAAGAGGGACTCTTTACTCTGGAAACCCCCGCGTCCATCAGTGGTCCAGACCAGGGGGAGACATGCAAGGAGGGTTCATGTTTGTCATTCTGAAGACGGCCTGGTTCTGGCCCCCTGGTCATCTCTCCCTCGCAGCAGAGGGAGGGCAGGAGAGGGGGCGTGTCTTCCTGAGAGCAGATGATGCATGTGGGGGCGTGTCTTCCTGAGAGCAGATGATGCATGTGGGGGGGTGTCTTCCTGGGAGCAGATATCATGGGGGCGCTTTCTTCCTGAGAGCAGATGATGCATGTGGGGGCGTGTCTTCCTGAGAGCAGATCATCCATGTGGGGGCGTGTCTTCCTGAGAGCAGATCATCCATGTGGGGGCGTGTCTTCCTGAGAGCAGATCATCCATGTGGGGGCGTGTCTTCCTGAGAGCAGATCATCCATGTGGGGGCGTGTCTTCCTGAGAGCAGATGATGCATGTGGGGGCGTGTCTTCCTGAGAGCAGATCATCCATGTGGGGGCGTGTCTTCCTGAGAGCAGATCATCCATGTGGGGGCGTGTTCCTGAGACAGATCCATGTGGGGGCGGCTTCCTGAGCGATGATCTGGGGGCGTGTCTTCCTGAGAGCAGATCATCCATGTGGGGGCGTGTCTTCCTGAGAGCAGATCATCCATGTGGGGGCGTGTCTTCCTGAGAGCAGATCATCCATGTGGGGGCGTGTCTTCCTGTGTGTCTCCTGTGGGGGCGTGTCTTCCTGTGTGTGTGGTGTCTTCTGATGTGTGTTCTGTGTGTGTGTGTGTGTTTGCTTCTGTGTGTGTGTGTGTGTGTGTCTGTGTGTGTGTGTGTGTGTGTGTGTGTGTTTCTGTGTGTGTGTGTGTGTTTCTGTGTGTGTGTGTGTGTGTGTGTGTGTGTGTTTGTGTGTGTGTGTGTGTTGTGTGTGTGTGTGTGTGTGTGTGTGTGTGTGTGTTGTGTGTGTGTGTGTGTGTGTGTGTGTGTGTGTGTGTCCTGCTCCAGAATACGGAGGGCTGGGTCTAGACTTCAGCTACAGTATTGCCGTGTCAGAGGAGCTGGGAAACATCAACTGTGGAGGGATCCCCATGGCCATCGGAGTCCAGACTGACATGGCCACCCCAGCCCTAGCCAGGTAACCATGGTGATTAGCCTACCCCATCCCTGCCCAGGCCAGGTAACCATGGAGATTACCCTCTGTGGTCTCTTACATTCATATGTCACCCAATTACCTAGACTGTGTGTGTGTGCGCGTGTGCGCGTGTGTGCGTGTGCGCGTGTGCGTGTGTGTCTGTGCTTGGTGTGTGTGTGTGTGTGCGTGTGTGTGTGTTCTATAGGTTTGGTTTCAGAAGAGCTGAAGCAGGAGTTCCTGCTGCCCTCCATCCTGGGAGACAAGGTGGCCTGTCTGGGCGTGAGTGAGGTCGGAGCTGGGTCTGACGTCGCAAGTACGGCCTCCTTCCTCCTCCTCCCTCCTCCTTCTCCTCCTTTCTTTCCTCCTACCTCCTCCTTCTCCTCCTCCTCCTCTCTTCTCCTCCTCCTCCTTCCTCCTCCCTCTCCTCCTTCTCCTCCCTTCTCCTCCTCCTCCTCTCTTCTCCTCCTTCTCCTCCTCCTCCTCCTCTCTTCTCCTCCTCCTCCTTCCTCCTCCTTCTTAGAGCCCGACCGATATATCGGCGGGCCGATATTATCGGCCGATATTAGGCATTTTCGGAACTATCGGCATTTATAATGGCCTATAAATGAATATTGTACTGTACTTACTCGCTTTGGATAAGAACTTCTGCTAAAAGTATCTAAATGTAAACTACAAATAACAGTTTATTTAGTTACGCGTTTCTGGATATTTTCAATATTTTTTTATATCGGCCGATATCGGAATATCGGATTTTTAAATCACCAAATATTTGTATCGGTATCAGCCTTAAAAATCCTTTATCGGTCGGGCTCTACTTCTCCTCCTCCCTCCTCATTCCTCCTTCTCCTACCTTCTCTTCCCTCCTCCCTTCTCCTCCTCCTTCCTCCTTCTCCTCTTCCTCTTCTCCTCTTCCTTCTCCTCCTCCTCCTCCTTCTCCTCCTTCTCCTCCTCTTCCTCCTTCCTCCTTCTCCTCTTCCTCCACCTCCTCCTTCTCTGTGGCTCTCTTGATGGCTCCTCTGATGGTTGTTCTGCTCATCTTTAATTCTGGATGTCGCATTCAGAGTTTGAATAAGGCAATACATTGAGAAAATGTTTCATGGAGTATATTTCCAAAAAGCATCATAGGTCTTCTGTCCATCCAACTCCATTCATCCACACTTTCATCTTCTTCATCCATCTCTCCCTTTTCTTCCCTATATATCCATCCACCTCTCGTTCCTCCCTCCCTCCCTCTCTCCCCCCTCCCTCCCTCCCTCCCTCCCTCTCTCCCCCCCTCCCTCCCTCTCCCTCCCTCCCTCTCTCCTCCCTCCCTCTCTCCCCCCTCCCTCCTCCCTCCCTCTCTCCCTCGTCCAGGCATCAGGACCAAGGCGTGAGGAAGGGGGAGGAGTTTGTGGTGAGTGGAGGAAGATGTGGACCACGAACGGGACCCAGGCAGACTGGATGTGTCTGCTGGCCAACACCAGTGACGGGCCGGCACACAAGAACAAGTCCCTCATATGCCTGCCCATGGATACACCTGGTGAGACCTTTTCAACTTTCCCAACTTTCCCAAATCTCAGCTTTTTTTTGCAAAAAATACTTTTTTTTTCTACCCTTTCTAAAAATATATCGTTTTTCAGTCTTTCAAATCTACCCATTAAAAACCTTTATCTACTCAAACTTTTTTTTTCAAAACTGTTTCGAATATCGTTTTTTCAAGCTTTCAAAAACATATCAAACTGTTTTCACACAAAAAATCTACCTTTTAAACCTTTCTAAACATTATTTTCCCCTCTCCCCTCTCTCTCTCTCTCTCTCTCTCAGGAGTCCACATTGCCCGCAAGATCAACAAGATGGGCATGCATTCGTCTGACACGGCCGAGGTGTTCTTCGACGACGTCC
This sequence comes from Mallotus villosus, assembly GCA_903064625.1. Classification (NCBI taxonomy): domain Eukaryota; kingdom Metazoa; phylum Chordata; class Actinopteri; order Osmeriformes; family Salangidae; genus Mallotus; species Mallotus villosus. The sequence continues at coordinate 25,140 of CAEFZP010003846.1, forward strand.
GCGTACCCTGCAAGAACATGATTGGTCAGGAGGGGATGGGCTTCACCTATCAGATGCTTCAGTTCCAGGAAGAGAGGCTTTGGGCTGTTGCCAATAGTGAGTGACTTCTCCCACTCCCACAGAGACACATCCTCTGTTCCTGATTAAGTCTGTCTGCCAAGGAACACCAGTACCAAAGAAATGCTTCTCCTCTTCCTAGAGTAATACTCTCTTCTAGACCAAATATGTCTCATTGTTTATAGAAGCGTTTGAGCAGGAAGTGTGGCTGAGAAGTCCTCGTCTCACACACACTCACACACACACCCTGACGCTAGCTGACGACATCAGGAAGCATCAACACAGATGCTTCGCAAAATCTGTTACCCACACTCACACAACCTGAACTGCTATCCAGTTCACCCATCACTTACTGCTCCATAGTCTGAAGAAGGAAGAAGGCCTCTCCCTCATTTCTTCCCACCTCCCTCCCTCCCTCTGTTTTCCTTCACTGTCTCATCTGCCTCTTCTTCCCGCAGCATACACGCTGGCTCACTGACTCCTTCCTCCCCCAACCCTGCTCCCTGTCTCCCCACATCCCTGCTCCCTGCCTCCTTCCTCCCCCACATCCCTGCTCCCTGCTCCCCCACATCCCTGCTCCCTGCCTCCTTCCTCCCCCACATCCCTGCTCCCTGCCTCCTTCCTCCCCCACATCCCTGCTCCCTGCTCCCCCACATCCCTGCTCCCTTCCTCCTTCCTCCCCCACATCCCTGCTCCCTGCTCCCCCACATCCCTGCTCCCTGCCTCCTTCCTCCCCCCACATCCCTGCTCCCTGCCTCCTCCTCCCCCACATCCCTCTCCCTCCCCCACATCCCTGCTCCCTGCCTCCTTCCTCCCCCACATCCCTGTTCCCTGCCTCCGTCCAGTTCTGACCATGATGGACAACGTTATCCAGCAGACCATCCAGTACACACGCCAGAGGAAGATCTTCAAGCAGCCCGTTCTCTCTCACCAGACGGTCCACTTCCGCCTGGCCGAGCTGGAGACAGAGGTGGAGCTGCTCCGCTCCCTCCTGCACCGCGCCACAGGTCAGCCCTGCCTCAAACACCTCACCAAGCCCTACTGGTTCAACCTGGGGGGGGAATCCTCAGCTCCGCCCACCTGGCACGTCACGGGACACAAATCCAATATGCCTAAACTAAAAGAGAGAGAGAGAGGGCACAGATGATTACTTTTTTGATCCCTTTTGAGAAGGATGGTCCATCTGGCTGTTGGGCAGTGGTCCAGTGCCTTGTTATGCCTCGTGTGTTTCGAACCCGTGGTGTGAATACTGATGACGGTGTCAGTTTTGGGAGCTGTTAACCAGCCTCAGAAACACTCTGCCAACCTCTGTTGCAGTGGTGGATGCAGCCTGAATGTGGCAGCCACCCAACCCTCTCTCCATCCTCTCCTCCTCCCATCCTCTCCTCCTCTCCTCCTCCCATCTTCTCCTCCTCCCATCCTCTCATCCTCCCATCCTCTCCTCCTCCCATCCTCTCCTCTCCTCTCCTCTCCTCCTCCCATCCTCCTCCTCCCATCCCTCCTCCTCTCCTCCTCCCTCCCTCCTCCCATCCTCCCATCCTCTCCTCCTCCCATCCTCTCCTCTCCTCCTCCCATCCTCTCCTCTCCTCCTCTCCTCCTCCCATCCTCTCCTCTCCCATCCTCTCCTCCCATCCTCTCCTCCTCTCTCCTCCCATCTTCTCCTCCTCCCCATCCTCTCTCCTCCCTCCTTCCTCCTCCATCCTCTCCTCCTCCTCTCCTCCTCTCTCCCTCCTCTCTCCTCCCATCCTCCCTCCTCCCATCCTCCTCCCTCCCTCTCCCCTCCTCTCCTCCCTCCTCTCCTCCTCCCATCCTCTCCTCCCTCCTCCCTCCTCTCCTCCTCCCATCCTCTTACAGACATGTAGATGGTCTGCTTGTGTGGTCCAGTCCTAGCAGGCTCCACCTTGGCTGCTGAGACCACAGCATATGTTACCAACCCACGCTTATCACTGGAGCTGTAAGGCTGGGTCCTACAGAGCCATCTCTCTCTCTCCTTTTCACTTCTGTTTGATTTAAACTGATTATTATTAGAAGTGTCTGAACAAGGGAGATATTTCCAAACAATTTACTCTACCCTTCCTTCCTTCCCTCCTGCCCCCCTCCCCTCCTCCCTCCCCCTCCTCCCCTCCTCCCCCTCCCCCCTCCCCTCCTCCCTCCCCTCCTCCCCCTCCCCCTCCCCTCCTCCCTCCCCTCCTCCCCCTCCCCTTCCCTCCTCCTCCCTCCCCTCCTCCCTCTCTCCCTCCCCTCCTCTCTCTCTCCCTCCCCTCCCCTCCTCCCTCTCTCCCTCCCTCCTCTCCTCTCTCCCTCCCCTCCCCTCCTCCCTCTCTCCCTCCCCCTCCCCTCCTCCCTCTCTCCCCCTCCCTCCCCTCCTCCCCTCCTCCCCCTCTGCCTCCCCTCCTCCCTCTCCCCCCTCCAGCTCTGTTCATCAGAGGTAATGATGTGACCAAGCTGGCCTCCATGGCTAAGCTGAAGGCGGGGCGTCTGTGTAGGGAGGTGGGAGACAGCTGCTTGCAGTTCTGGGGAGGCATGGGCTTCACCAACGACGTTCTGGTCAGCAGGTTCTACAGGTGAGTGATCAACCTACACGTCTGTAAGAAATGACTAAATGTAACCTTGGGTGTATGCTCAGTGGCACTGCTAGGGGGGAAGGGGGGGCTGTATTTTGATTACTCAAAATGTTATCTGTACCGGTATTAAGTCTATGCACATCTGATTCTTTTTTAACATACATTTTTAAATAAAGATCAGAATCAGTATGCGATTTCTTAACTCTTTTACTGACAGTTTTCAGCTAGTCTATATACTACAACAGCATAATAGAATTCCTGAAATTCAGTTTTGATTTTGGTTTGAAGGATATAGGCTTCTGTCTGCGATTGGTACTCATACCAGGTCCATTGCTGCGATGCAGCCAATAAATACAGACTGTTTCTTTACTCTGACCACTGATTGCCTGTTCTGCGTCTGGTTTCCTGTTTAGAGACTCCAGGTTGCTGTCTATTGGTGGAGGGGCCGATGAGGTCATGCTGGCCATCATCTGCAAATACATGGACACCCTACCCAGGAAGTGATGTCATCATATGTGACGACTTTGATTGCTCATGAACACGTCACCCTGAAGTGGAGTTTATTAACAGTAAATCCATGGAAACATAATAATAATAATATGAGCTTTGCTTTGGGGCATGTGTCCTGTGATCAGGTTTGTAACCACGGTAACCAGTGTTTATAGTGTCATGTTTCTGTCTTGGAGACTGAGTAGCCAGTAGGGTCCAGTTTTGTAGCATAATGTAAATTCAGGATTCATTAATATATAGCCTTGTGCTTTATCCCTCATGGCCTTGACTGAACAGTCTTCTCTGATGTACATGAATCATCAATGTATGCTTGATATTCACCACGTCTAGAAACTAAGTCATCCTCTTTTAGATCAACCTTTGCTTAGAACCTGTCAGTTTTTGTGTAGTATAGTCTCAATAAGCCATTGAACTGTATGTACAGTTGTGTAATCCACTTTTGTCTAAATTAAACTTCATCTGGCATCCAGAGTGGCTGATCTCGTACTAACCCAACGACGGAGACATGTTACAGCACCACAGAATGGAATTTAAAACATAAATCTGGTTTATTTACATATAAAACATCTTAGTTGAGATCCAGGGAGAGGAGGTCGTGTCGCAGAGGACATGACGGAGAGTTTGGTACAAATGTCTCTTTTTCACACCAACTGTGGGGTTCATGCGTGCTACTCCACTGCGACTCAAGAGAGAGCATTATCGAACACACCTTCCTTTAGATATGTCCTCCAGACATCTATACAACCGTTTTAGAACCACACCGTGCATTCCCACTACAGGTTAACGTACACCTGCTTGATCTCGCGGTTGTCTAAACAGAACCACGTTTTTCACCCTGTAGGTTTTTGGCGAGTTATAACAAACTGATTTAAAACATCAACAAGCTAATTATATTAGAATCAAGTGTTTTAAATGACTGTTGAAGACAGTCACAGTCTCCTGATTATAGGACTTCTGGCAGAGTGGAATCAAGTTGGAATCTTGCTGTCGTGAGATCCACATAAAACCACACATTGTCTTGTAACCAGGCAACGGATTCAATCCAACTTGGTAGTCAAGGTCACGGCTGACGGTTCCAATAGAACACCCCAGGTTCAATGGCACAGATTCAGGTGAGGGGTCGTGAAAAATCAGGGTTTGGGAGGAAACGCCTCAGCTTGATGTACCAGTAGAGAACGCCTCATCACCTCAGCTTGATGTACCAGTAGAGGACCAGGAAGACAAAGAGAGCAAAGAGCAGCAGGTAGCAAAACAGCTTGGTCTGGCTGCCCCTGGTCAGCTGTTTCACCCTGCCGATGGTGGCGCCCAGCAACCCGCCCGTCGAGTCGAAATCAGAGTCCTGCATCGAAAGAGAACACGTCGTACGATCATCGTAAGTGTGTTGGTGGGGGGGGGGACTATCATGTTGGAGGGTCAGTGTTTGAAGATGTGGGGTTCCGTCATCACAATGCTACAGCTATTTAAGATATCAGGCTAGTCTTGTCTGTGTGTGAGAGACATTATACTCACCATGTCCTCCAACATTTTGTTCTGGTACTTGACTTCTGTTCCGATTTCTATTGTCATCTGGAAGAGGGGAGTAAAATGGGATTGTTACTATAGGAGATAAATTACTTTAGCAGACTATCTACTTTTAGAACACTGTAGTTGTGTACTTGTAGTCTCTAGGTGGTGTAATGTGCTCATTTATGTTTACATGTTTCAAGGCGTTGACTTTGGCCCTTAGTGCTTCCTGTAAATTTTCATTTTCTTCTTCGTGGACGCTGTAACCGCTTGCCACATAATTTCCGTGAGGCGCTCCTTCACCTGTGTGAAAAACAAAACAAATGCACCATTCATGACAAGGAAGTGGATGCTAAAAACAGGAAGCTATTTCAATAACTCTGGCTAATTCAATGGCCACAATAAGAGAACTTACTGAATCTACTAGCGGTACGGAACTTTTGTCAGTAAAATGCTTACAAGAATGTTCCGAGAGGAGCAAGAAACACGCTTCTAATATTGTATTTGAATAGCTATGCTAACGTATGCTGCTTTAGCTAGCATGCTTGACGTTGTAGTGTAGTAGGCCTGTGTTAGCAAGCTACAGTTGGTGCTAGTAAGAGCTAGCGTTAGTTAGCTAGGAAGCTAGAGCTAGCAAACTGAACAGATATGAATATTTCTCTTACCCAAACCGGCACGTCGCATCTTGATTTATTATATCAAACGGGTCTTGGCAGTACAAAAAAACGTCAAAGACAGGGTGATAATGCCAGCTCCTGTGGCTGTGCCAATAAATTATCTGAATTCAAGATAGCTGTGAGTGAGATTACTTGTGCAATAACGCCACGACATCTTACGGAAGCCGGCAAGGCATTTGTTCACAGGCTAGACTCCGCCCCGTCTCTTTTCAAAGGGATCTAAAATGAGTCATATCCACTTTCAATTTTAGTTGGCACTTCCCAGTAGAGATTATTACATTAATAATTTCAGCAACATGTTTCTGTCGTGTAAGAAGTAATAACGTGGCCAGATGACTCACGTTCTGGCTCTTCCCATAATCCCCTCTTGATTAATGTAATATTCAAACTCTATTTTTTAGACCTCATATTTGTTTTTTATTTTATTCGTTATTAAAAAGCATATCAATAGCCTATATATTCTGTATGTGCAATCACCATGTCACTTTAAAATGAATCTTGGTTTATTTTCTCCCTGTTCTCCCTCTTTACACGCTAGTTCCATAACAAGAATCTGATTTGTGTGACTGACATTTAAAATTACTTTTGATGCTCACCAAAGATACCCTAACTGGTATTTGAGAGAACATCAAATGTTGTGTTGTCCCCGGCCAGTCAGTGTAGCAGAAGTGCAGGTATGTTATGTATGTTATATAGGGGAGACAGTTTTTTTAATGAGAAACAGGCAGCGCGAAACTACTCTCACCTCACAGTGTGATTCTAATTAGCACAATAAGCTGCCTGAACAGATCAGCCACGCGCTGCTTGGAGCGTCAAATTTACCGTCATTTATCGCTGTTCTCGACGCCATCCGGCCTAATGATGTTTGTCTGTGCCTGTGAGAGGTTACTCTAGGATCAGACCTTTAGGGGGGCTCAGTCCCCAATGAGAATGTGACTTGTGTTCTTAATATGCGCCATGGAATTAACTACCTAGGTTACTTCTTCTTTGGTTTTACTGGCAGACTACCAACGTTAAACGTAAAAATGTAAAGGGTGCTGAGATGAAATGTAGGTGTGTGTAGCCGGTGTAAAGGTGGAACTCACTCCTCAAGTAGCCTATGTAAAAAGCCAACTGCGTCAATGATTTGCTAGCTGGTGATTCTTGGTGAAATATAGGCTAATGAAGTAAGAACTCTCCGGATAATGATGTTATGTTAGCGTTGTTCACATGGGCGCAAGAACCAAGGGTGTGAATTAGGAATCAGCTTTTCATCGGCAGTTTGACCAAGCATCCGTCTTGTTATAGATGTTTGTTTTTACAACAGTAGCCTACCACGTGAACAGACACAGCAAGTTCTTTGCCAACATTGTTAAACCCCCGTTCATCGTTTTCTTCATTATTTGTTGTCTGAAGCCAGGAAGGTCACTTTCAAAGATGATTGGTTATAGGCCTAAATATACCTAAATACAGAAACAATTGGTTGTCATTCCCTAAGACTGATTGTCTTCTGTTTTGAAATGGGGCATCTGTCAAAGGGCAAATACTTTTGATTTGCCTCTCTGGCTTAATAGTGGTCTTAACAAGGGCCATGTTTCATACCCTTCGTGACTCTGAGGATAAGAGAGATCAGCAATATGTCCAAACTATCAAACTCTTCTCCTTATAGTCGCACTAAATGAGATTCAGGGTGCTGGTTATCATGCGTTAGTCACACATTAATCATCTTTCCCCCAAACAATGCCAGTGGCACAGAGGACAGGTAATATGATCTCAAAGATTCAAATGTCTCAGGTGACGTTAATGTATTCTGATCCCTGACGCCTCATAAATAAATACATCTCAAAGACCATTTCTTCTAATGCAACACCACCTCCTCCTCCTCCTCCACCTCCTCCTCCACCCCACGCACGCTGTGCCATGACGTTACTGTCAAAGTGGAAGAAAGCTTCTATTGATTTAGCTGAATGTGCGTTCCGGCCTTCGTCATGGATCTGAGGAGATTAACTTTATCACAAGGCATCTTACGAAGCGGTTCTCTTGGCTGGGACTGTGAACGTCAGAGGACAGCGGTTCATCTTCTCAGCATCTCCGCTCGGAGAATATCGGATTGGATTGACCTGTGGTGAGGGTCAAACATGTTTAGCCTACTCAAACCTGGGATTAGTTCAGCCTGTGCTCGTCCCCTCGGGAGATCGTTTAGGAAACCTTTGAAATGACAATTTGAATGATGCAGGGCTCAGATTAGAAAGCTAATTTCGGTACGAACGATCAATCATTTTATTGGATTTAGTGCAAACAGATGCTCCGGGGGACTTCACTCTGTTATTGCTTTCGGTTCGTTAGTTTGGCTAAAAAGATGCAATAAATGAGAAAACCCACTGTGGTTTTTGATGGGGAAAACATTTTCAATCGTGATGAGAAAATACATTTTTACATGTAGAAATATGCTTTAACCACTCAGCTAGATGTTTCCAGGTGCTTGTGTCGGTTCGTACGTGAATTCCTTGGGAGAACGAACACTTCCCTGAGGAATGCGGGAGTAAAGCAGCAGGGAGGAGAGATGAAAGACTGTGTGCCTGAGGAAGAAGGCAAGGTGTTCTTACTATATTTAAACACACAGATCGGGAGATCTGTTTCCCACACTTGACATGGCTTTGAACTGCAGTTAAATGAATTCCTCTGGCCCTTCAGCTATGCTGGAATTCACTTGACTGCAAATTAGTGCATTTCAAATGAAGCTTTGACTCTCATTCACACCACTGATGATGTAATCCAGCAGGGAAAAGGGTGGTTTCATGTGATTGCAGCTTTCTAGATAGTGGATTGTGCATTACTGGTACGTCTGCAGTAGGCCTAGACAAATAGGCAGTATTAACTACTTACTAACCGAGAGTGAGGTCATGCCGGGAAATATCAAACGAGACTTGAACGTATCGACCGAGCGATAGCGAGGTTGATACGGCAAAGTCGAGGTTTGATATTTCCCGGCATGACCGAACGGTCGAGGTTAGTAAGTTGTTTATTATATGGCATTGTTAGCTCTTTTCATTTTGTAAATTGTAGGCTAATTGTAGCTAGCTAGGCTAGCTCTCAAGTCTTCTCACGGTGTGTTTCAGGTGTTGACTAGCAGCCAATTACTTTTGATAGAAAGCGGACAGTACGGTTCTGCTAAAATGGCTTTAATTCCAACACAAATAACGATTCTTTTAGAAAGTTAACAATGTCTTCGTCGCTGTTGATGTCTACAGTATCGTCTGGATAGTAAAACTCAGTTGACTTCGATATCGCTAATTTTGAAGATGACGTCAGAGGAGGGCAATAACAATACTTATTGGACCGCTGGTCAATACGGGTTTGGCATGACTACCCATTAGCCAATCAGAAGGCTCGTACTGTCGTTGCCATATAATAAATTGAAATAATAAAGAATCAATGACGCTATAGCCTACCTAAATAAGTGAATGAATCGAAGTAAGTAACTTTATTATACAGGCTAACTGTGTACACACTTCTACCTGAACGCCTGAATTTCCGTTGGTATCAATAAAAGGAATTTGATTGTATATTCTAGAGAGTGAGTGTGCTGACTGAGCGACCAGGACTGAAAAAAGAACGAGAGAAAGAGAGTGGACTGCCAGAGAACTGGCTGCTCTGCACCATCAGCGTAAAAGCCTCTCTTTCCTCTCCGGTATAAAGGGGTTGAATACCTCAGGGGGTCTCCGGTCGATCATAATGAGCGAAGCTATTACTCCAATGAAATTAAGATGTCGACGTTTTTTGCTTCTGCAACCGCATCCGTGCTATTTAAATCAATTAGTCTTCGGTGAGGCTCCAGTAGGCTCTGTAGTCGTGGTGACATGCAGCTAAAAATCCTCCTCGTGTTATCTCCGTAGAATTGCTGGACACCGTTGGTTTCTTGTCCCCCATTTATGTAATATTTAAGTTGAGTCAATACCGATTGTGCGGTCTTTTGTTTAGAGCAGGGGATCGAGTATTCTCTTACGGCCTTAATCCATTTGAGTGCCAACCATTTGTGATGGAACCAGAGGATATCGATCCGTAAACATAGGATAGATAAGGCACGTGGCCGTCACGCCGAAAGATGAACAATAGAGTCAACGTGATTAAAAACGGTTCTGCGACGCAGACATAGTTAAGTGTTTTTGTGTTTACTCTTGTGATCACAATAGCATATCCGTTGTTCTGTCCTTGATGGAAAAGACGTTATCACCAACGTGCTAAATCCCAAAGCCCGCTTGGGGCTACTAAGATACCCATCAGCAATAAGACTGATGTTTGAACAGATGAACAAGGCCAAACAGTCTGAATACATGCTAAATGTAGCTAAATGCTGGTTGGACAAACTGGTTGGACAAACACAAGCAGGGGCCAGGCCCCGTCAGTCAGGGGCCCTTAGAATCGTCATAACTTGTCCCCCCTATACGGCGCCACTGGGACCAACTAGGGTGACCAGACGTCCTCTTTTAACCGGACATGTCCTCTTTTCGAGACCTTAAAAATGTGTCCGGCAGGGATTCCAAAATAGTCCGGGATTTTGCCTCAACGGATATTTGTGTTTCTCTGGGTCTTTCACAAACTAGTTATTACATTTAGTCATTTAGCAGACGCTCTTATCCAGAGCGACTTACAGTAAGTACAGGGACACTCTCCCCGAGGCAAGTAGGGTGAAGTGCCTTGCCCAAGGACACAACGTCATTTGACATGGCCGGGAATCAAACCAACAACCTTCTGATTAATAGCCCGACTCCCTAACCGCTCAGCCATCTGACCCCCATACACCCTTACAAGTTTTGGAAAGTTACTCTCCCTTACGTTCCACCTTCTGCGCAAGCTCTGACTGTAGAGAGAACTTGTAGATACGATCATTTTGAGCCTTTGGTACGATACTTCGCCATTTACAATCTGGCAACACTGTCACTGCCACCGCGTATAAAATCCCGGGCCCCAATTATCCTTATTCAGGTAGAAAGACACTGCCCTCGATTTGACTACGCTTTGGGCCAAGCAAGTAGGACTATCCGTATTTTGAAGTCCTGAAAAACATCAGAAGATATCCTTCAAAGCGTGGTGCTGTCAGACTCCATTAGACCTGGTACTCTTTCCTTTTCTCTTTGTTTCTTTGTTTCTGTTTTTATTTCGCATAAGCCCCTTTCTATCCTCTCTTTGTATCCCTGTCTTCCCCTCTCATCCTCCATTTATTTGGTTGTGTGTATCTGCCAGCTTCTTCTCTGATCTTCCCCAGACGAAAGATCTGGTTTGAGTGTGGGAAGAATAATGTCACCCTCAGGCTTTTGTCAAATCATACAAACACAGTACTTGAAATAATCCTGTGAACCGGGTCGATTCTTACTGGACTCGAGATGAGAAGCTCCACAGTCCTTGAGCTGAAAGCGACAGATGAGTTCATCTTTAGACATCTACGATGGCAACTTGCGGATGTACAGTGACTTCTTAGCTTTATCCTTGGCTTTCACTGATGTGTAATTTCCGTAATTTTCATTGGCACCCACTCTCATCGCACTGAGGTTTTCCTTCGAACCGAAGGATCCTTGACAGTGATTCAGGAGCAGTGCACTGTCGAAGCGTGGTAGCATGATAGTGTAGATATAATCACTCCGTCTCCCTCAGCACTGACGCTCGTCAGAAAGCCTGAGGCCAGACACACAGGCCTTCAGAGTGTTTATACAGCTGGAACGATTTCCTTCCCCGGCTGTCATGATCCTGTTACACAAAGAACCCGCGCTGTCACAGTCGCTGTGTTCAGACCAGGAGAACAGACACCATCCAGGACCTACACTATGTAGACAACACCAGACTTTCCATCACACTCGTCACCTTGTTACCTAAGCGACCAAAAGGACTCCAGGAGCTCACCTTGCGAGACAGTTGGATTCACGAGATCACGAGAATCCATCTTGCCAAGCTCTGAGTTGTCGGTTTGTTCCAGACCAACTCTGGCCAATTAGCACCCTACTGCTGGCAGCTACAGGCAGGCGGGGTTAGCGAGTGATTGACAGATGTTTCACCCAATGATTGACAGATGCTTCACCCAATGATTGACACATATGTTTCACCCAATTATCTGCCAAGTTTTTAAAATGATTGTAATAAGTGCTTGCCCTTTTACAAACACTTTCCAAGGACGTCTTCCGAGAGAGTTGTGTAACAAACCACCTGTTTAGTCAGGTTTCCTGTGAGCAGGCCAGCGTCCATGCAGCCTCTGGCCAGCATCCACGCAGCCTCACCACTGATGCTACGACTGTTATGAGAGAGGAATCTTCTGGATCGGGGGGCTGATATCACCACGTAGCTTTGAAGGCTAAAAAGCCTTTAGGCAAACTGAGAAGGATGTGAGAGCTGGCCTCTCTAATTAATGAGCGGATGAAGTGACGTTAGAGCTAATGAAAGCGATTGAAGTGATTTTAAGGCCTGGTGATTAGCGACACCATACAAGGTTTGGATAATGAGTTTTTCTCTGTGGTGTCATCTTGAAGGGTCAACATGAAGGGTATGGGGTGTGGGGTGAAACACTAGAAACAGACCGATAAGTAGAGGTCAGCGGAGCTGTAGACGTTCATGGATTGAGGCAGGAAAATTAGAGTATTTCATGATTTTTTAGCCGAAATTGGGACGGTTTATTTGGGTTGCTAGGCAGATTTATATCTGCTAATTGAGGGACGTGATGCAGCTCCTGGTTGTGGCAGGATTAAATCATGACCTCTCACTCCTAAATTGGTTTTAGGCGTTTCCAATGGATGCTACCTGCATTATCTGTGGGTCTCCACATTACATTGTTTTGGTAACCAGGTCTTGTCTGGGGGTGGACTTTATTGACTGCAGGTGATAGCAGGTGATATCCCCTCTCCCGTTCATTGCTTTGGATAAAAGCTGTTAATTGAACACATTATTTTTGTTATTATTAGCATTGGCCCTTTTTCTGAGGTAAAAATATGTGTTGTTCTGTGCAGATGTATTGTCCCATGTTTTTATAGATCATATTTGATCCTCCAGCTTACCTTAGCGGCAGACACCACATCTCCCAAACCTGCTTCCTGCTGGGCCTGCAGATGTGTGTTTGTAATTGACGGTCACCAGGATTCAGTTCCGTCCCCCATGACAAGCTTTCGCAACTAAGTCATGGCTGGATCAGGGCAGCTTGTCTCCTCCAGGAGCAGAGTGACAGACATGGCTAGCCTTCACAGGGGAAAGGGTTTATTATTCCACGAACGGCATCGTCCCGATTTTACCTTCCTCCTGAATTTATGCCTGGGCAAGAACGGGCTCAAACAGTATTTGGAGAGTGAATTCTCCCGAAGGAACCAGACACTGTTGTCGAATCTGAACCATATGGTGAAACGAAATAGTCTTCCAATAGATTTCCAAGTTCCACAGATGAGAATATGAGGTAGTCTTCACCTGTTAAATTTGTCGGTGAGTTGTTGAATGGTAATTTTCAGATGTTTAAGATGGACAGGGCAGTGTTTGGGATCGAGGATGGAATTCACTAGATCTTTGTTTTCTTGGCTCGACCCATGGATGTATATTGCTGAAGGCACTTTGCCTCTGGAAGTCAGAATGGAATGTGAGTAGCATAGTTGAAGCTTAAGACTGATAACAGAAGGCTAAGACCTCACGCCCTCACGCACCCCCACGCACCCCCCCCCCACCCCCCCCCCACCCCCACGCACCCCCCCCACCCCCCACGCACCCACGCACCCCCCCCCCAACACCTGGCTTCTGGCACAACAGTATAAATATTTACCTCAGGAAGACACTTAAAGACTGAATTTAATGACAGAGAGAAGAGAGATAATTGAAAAGCAGAAGCTCCCTTAGGGATGTATCTCCTGGAACCTTCTACCCTAACCCCGTGTGTGTGTGTGTAGGAGTGTGTGTGTGTGTGTGTGTAGGAGTGTGTACGGCTCGTACAGTACTGGATGGTTCTCTCCTCATCTTGGGAACCAGTCGGCAGTGCAACAGTGCCTCCTAGTCCTGAGTTTCAGCCACTGCTGAAACACACCCTCCTCCGATCTCATCCCGATCTCCTCCCCGATCTCATCCCTGATCTCATCCCGATCTCCTCCCCGATCTCATCCCGATCACCTCCCCGATCTCATCCCGATCTCCTCCCTGATCTCCTCCCCGATCTCATCCTGATCTCCTCCCCGATCTCATCCCGATCTCCTCCCCGATCTCCTCCCTGATCTCATCCCTGATACTCCACACTCTCAGACCGGCTGTTCCTTCTCCCCAGCGTCAGGGCAGTGAAGGGGTTCTAACTGACGGCTGTCAGAATATGTTGTGTGTGTGTAGCAGGGGGGTGGGAGGGATTCATCGGGTTCCAACACTGTAATATGATTGAAATGGTTTGTTAAGCTTCATATTGTGGCATCATTTCGCAGCAATCTGTCCTGCATGTCATGTCACCTGCTCAAACACAACTGTGTTTCTTCTTTTTGGAATAGTTATTCCTCCATCCACATCATGCAGATGATCCTCAGTCATGACTCACCCCCCCCCCGCCCCCCTCCCCCTACAGGAGGAGGAATACTCGTACGTTTGTCCTTGAGCTGAGAGCAGCCTTTTGTTTACACATGAGCGTATGTTTTGTGAGCGTATTACCGAGCCACATCAACAACCTGTCTCCTCGGGAATGAACAAAAAGTTGAAAAGAACATTTGACTGAAGCTTTCCGTCTTACATCCCAGCCTCTCTCTCTCTCTCGTCTGTCTCTCTCTCTCTCTCTCTCTCTCGTCTGTCTCTCTCTCTCTCTCTCGTCTGTCTACGCCTGACAGTTTCAGACTCGTTTTTCTTCAGTCAAGCCTGAAATCAAAGTTCTAACCTTTAAATGGTTGTTTTTTGTGTCAGTGTGAGAGGGTTTTTGCAACACATACTCCCTCCCGCCCTGCCCCGCCTCTCTTCCCATTCTCTGCTGGTCTGTTTCACCAGACTGAAAGCTATTACATTTACATTTAGTCATTTAGCAGACGCTCTTATCCAGAGCAACTTACAGTAAGTACAGGGACATTCCCCCGAGGCAAGTAGGGTGAAGTGCCTTGCCCAAGAACACAACGTCATTTGGCACGGCCGGGAATCGAACTGGCAACCTTCTGATTACTAGCCCGCTTCCCTAACCGCTCAGCCATCTGACTCCTGTGGTTCCTGGTGTGTGTGTGTGTGTGTGTGTGTGTGTGTGTGTGTGTGTGTGTTGTGTGTGTGTGTGTGTGTGTGTGTGTGTGTGTGTGTGTGTTGTGTGTGTGTGTGTGTGTGTGTGTGTGTGTGTGTGTGGTGTGTGTGTGTGTGTGTGTGTGCTGTGTGTGTTGTGTGTGTGTGTGTGTGTGTGTGTGTGTGTGTGATCTTTATGGTCACTGGGGCTCGCTGTTCCACTGTTGATCATCATCATCAACGTCGTACGCCACTGGCGCCTTGACGACTATGACTGCGCAACACCATTGAAGATTTTGCCGGCTGTTTCTTTGGAGGGATGGACGAGCGGGCCTTTGCCTCGTCAACCAGAGTGTCTGCTGTGGAGCCCGTCCAACGGCGTAGGCCATCTACCCAGCGAAACCGAGGCCTCCCTCGGGTGCATCGTGACCCGGTTGGCTGTCCGTTGACCAGAGTTGTGTGGTTGATCCAACCTAGAAAGGAGTGGAGTAAATGTAGCTCAGTGGTTAGAGTGTTTGACTGCAGATGAAGAGGTTGCTTGATTGATGTCCTCTCTGTATTTAGCTTTGGATGAAAGTGTCTGCTAAATCAGACAGACATACAGACAGACAGACAGACAGACAGACAGACACAGACAGACAGACAGACAGACAGACAGACAGACAGACAGACAGACAGACAGACACAGACAGACAGACAGACAGACAGACACAGACAGACAGACAGACAGACACAGACAGACAGACACAGACAGACAGACAGACAGACAGACAGACAGACACAGAGAGACAGACAGACAGACAGACAGACACAGACAGACAGACAGACAGACAGACAGACAGACAGACAGACAGACAGACAGACAGACAGACAGACAGACAGACAGACAGTGTGTTTAGAGGATGAGAGGTGCTCCCTGCTGTCTGCCTGATGGAGGGGGAGTTTATTTGTTATTGTTTGGGTTCAAAGGTCAACAAGGAACTGCTTGCCATCCTTTTGAAACTCTGTTCCCCATCTTTGTTTAGCCCCTTAGCCAAGAGGTCGACTCCTCTCATGAGTCGCCATGGTTATACATGAGCTAACCAATCAGCTGCTCTTGATTGATAATCCACTGGGTTCATTTACCAGCCCAGTGCTCTCTCCAGCCCTTAACTCTCCTAGTTTCCACCCCTCGCTGATTCTGCACGGCATAGCCAAAACAAACACACCCAATCCTGCTCTCAAGACCTGTAATTACTGACAAGGTAATCCGCTTATGTTGCAGCAACAGTGATTTGAAATACTCACTGGCTTTCAAGGGAGGATGATCTATTGATTAATAGATTAAGGTGTAGGCCTTTACGGTTTCTCTCTCTCTCTCTCTTTCCCTGTCTCCCTAAAAGACATGTGCCTGTCTTGTAATAGTGGCCTTTACTCACTAGCAGTCTTAGCAGATGCATTGACATTTAGGCTACAGCAGTCCCAGTTAATAAATGAATATTTAACCTACAGTCGTGTGTTCTTTTTAGATTGCCATCACCGAAAAAACGGTATCTTGAGGCAGTGGATGAGTAATTGCCATTTAGCTTCTTACTATCGCCCAAGGAATATAAACACTGACATTTACCGTGTTTCGTTCATGTGACTTTTGCACTACAGTATGCAATGCGTTCGGTTGTTGCTCTTTTTTGTTACTCTCGTCTTGATGTTTCGTGAGGCAAAAACTCCTGAAACAAAAATACACTTTTTATTTTTTTAAATACAACAATCATCCTGTCCAAGTTTACAGCTTTCTTGTGTTGCCTACTGTCCCCTTGTCACTTTAATGACTCCTCGCTCTGTGACTTGAAAGACGCAGTCTGTCAACAGCATTTTAGTGACCGTGACTCCACCGTGTCTGAGAGGTTTTCCGGATGAGGTCGAAGACGGGTTCAGGCCGCATGGCGGTCACGGAGAGGTTGATGGTGACGATGGAAAACAGGGCGCTGGCAGATCCCGCCGAGTATCACCGTGTGAGGGACAGGTGAGCGGTTGAATGCGAGGCCTCTCTCTCCTCATACATCATAGCGCCAGCTCCTGAATCCAATCTGATACCCTGCCCAGTGCTGTTCCAGTTCCATGGTTGTCATTTTAATGTGCCTTCTTTGGTGTAGCCTACTTTCCTCCGCACACGTGAGTTGAAAAGGACAATGCGAGCGACGAACAACGTCGAAGAGAAACAAGATTTTCTGACGCACAAACTGAACATGACATCCAGGGCTCGGACAAGAGACTCCTGCCAAGCAGGGATGACAGTTTGGAAAGATTGCTGTATGATTATGACTGTGTGAGAGAGAGACGTCTGGAGATGCCTGAGTGGGTTTTACTCTGTTGTGAGGTTTGCCAGAGTGCTGGCTTGAATCCAACAATGCTGCTGATGTATTTGTAGCGATGCTGTTTCAATCTCCGTGACAAATTGAAAGAGACGGAGGAACAAAGATTCCCTGAGTAACCCCTGGTAGCAGTCATGTGCGGTAACCTAACCGTAACCCTAACCTCGGTCACAGTTTGATTCACTCACTTAAATTCACTCGAATTCACTCGGTTCTTTACTCTCCCTTCAGGCTGTATTGTAGGCCGGTTGACGTGTTCATTTACCTGTTTTTTCTTTTTTGAAATAGGCTACAAAGCGATATAGGCTATGCTACACCAGTATAGGTCAGTTGCACGTCAAATTGAGGCTATGAATCATTGCTGAGATGTACAATACAGACTTGACGTTTAATTCTTGTTTTTCTGCTATAATTATTATATATGCACTATTGTGCTTTGTACAAAAGCGTCGTCTTCATGAACAAAACAACAAATAGGCCTAATATCGAATTTAAAATATGCTGTCTGACATCAAACGTTTCTTGTTCTAATTTTTGACAAAGAGTGCGTGTATTCTCCTCAAATAATCTGTTTTGAAATAGAGAATTTTTGGGTCGTTAGCTGCGTTAGTGTGTGAAGGAGCAGGAAGTGAAGGATGATGGACAGGAAGTGAAGGATGAAGGACAGGAAGTGAGGGATGATGGACAGGAAGACTGATGTTAGAAGTGAGAACATGACACTAGTTCAGTCAGATCCAGAAACCTCTCAGAAGAACTCCCTTTGATGCCGAAATCTCTGAACTTCCCCTCTCATTTGATGGAACATGAAACAGTTTCGTGAACTTTTATTCATCAAAATGTTCTCCTCATCTAAATAATGCTTAAATGCTTTGATAAATTGTGGAAAATATCCATCAGGCTGCACATTATCCCATAAATGAAATCAAATCCTTTAGAAGTTCCCTCACCAAAATACTGTCTCCTCAAGGACACATTTCAATGAACGATCATACGCATGACTAGTCTCTCTTCCTTTGGCGGTCTGTGCGACCCAATCTTTCAAGTTCATTGATCTGTGCTTCTCCTCCCTCGAGTCTATCGAAAGAGTTCTGACACTTTATCTAATCGTTATGGATGAGTGCTGTCACGTGCACACCTGTCCACATCTCCAAGTCTGATGTATGCAGATGATGTCGTCTCCTTCCTCCGGGACTCTCCGGGGGAGTCTGGGAGCCCGCAGTGCCGGACCAACAGTAAACACAGCTGGAGGAACGCAGGGAAGAAACAAGCGTCTGTCACGTCTCAGGAGTGGGAGATTCAGGGGATGCGAGGGATGTGATTGCCTGGAAGTGATGAGAAGGAGAGAGAGAGGGAGACGGTGAGAGAGAGAGAGAGAGAGAGATAGAGAGAGGGAGAGAGACGGTGAGAGACGGTGAGAGAGGGAGAGAGAAAGGGAGAGAGAGGGAGAGAGACGTGTGAGAGAGAGAGACGGTGAGAGAGGGAGAGAGAGATAGAGATGAGTGAGAGAGACGGTGAGAGTGGAGAGAGACGGTGAGAGAGAGAGAGAGAGAGAGACGTTGAGAGAGTGGGAGAGAGAGGGTAGAGAGATGGGAGAGAGACGGTTGAGTAGAGTAGATGAGATAGAGAGCAGCAGAGGATGTGAGGATGAGCGTCCTGTGGAGGCATCCGACCAGCCCAGACCTCATACTGGGATCAGAGGAAATTCCTCTTTGGTCTAATGCTAGATGTTTAGGATGCATCTTTCTGCAAAGTTGCTCCTGATGGGCAGAGCGGCGCCTTGCAAGGCAGCTCGCCGCCGTCGGTATGTGTGAGTGTGAGTATGAATGGGTGAATGAGAGGCAAAAAATGTAAAGCGCTTTGGGTACCGCTAAGGTATAAAAATGCGCTATATAAATGCAGTAAGAGAAGACAGAGAGAGAGAAAGTTCTAGTGGTTCAAATCTCATTCACAGAAGAGTGGGTTTACAGTCATACTATGTGGGATGAAACAGATATTACTATATGGTGGATACAGTATTCTTTGTTTTCTGAAGTAAAAAACACGTCTTTTTCTACAGCAAGGTAGATGCAGTTTTTCCAGGATCACTGTGGCATTCGGATCCAGTTTTATGAAGTTTATTGCAAATGTTCTTCTGACGGCGAAGGATGGTTTCAGGTCAGAACATCATATTGAAAAATATATAGTTGCGTTAGAACATCAGGACAGTTAATAAAAAGAAGCTTAAATGGACAATAATGAAGGTTTCTCATGAAACCTTCAGAGAGACGAGGTTCTATCAAGATGGAATAAGAGAATGTCAAATTAATCCTATGCTTGAACACTCACACACACACACACACACACACACACACACACACACACACACACACACACGCACGTGAACACCCTCTAAAAATCCCCTGTGGATGAATTGAGTTAACGCCGTCATGAAAACACAGCATCAGACAGAAGTTAAACCGTCCAGATAATGTCCACACGTTTCAATGAAAAAGACAAGCAATGACACTTTCTCCCATTTAAATCCCAGTGCTTTCATCAAATAACATGAACAACATCCCCGTTATCACCCAGATGTCCCTCAGTGGTGGTGGCAGTGTCCTGGACCCGTGCTTGATGTCCTGTGTGACACTGTGTGATGCCAGCCCCCGGGCATTAAGACCCCCTGAATGTCACAGTCTGCCGATACGTCTGGCTAATGTCTGTCTAATGTCATCCTCTGATCGCCTCTGAAAGCTGAATGAGGTAAAGGGAACAGCGCTGCAGTTAATGCCAGGGACGAGGACCAGAATGAGAGGCGGTATTATAGCTGTCTGAACAAAGACAAGTCGGCCCGGACAATGATGAGCTTTAAAAACATCCAGCTTCATTCAAAATGTCTCAGACACACATCATCAGAGTGTGTTTGGGGGTGTGTGTGTGTATGTGTGTTTGGTGGGTGTGCGTGTGTGTTTTGGAAGGACAGTTAACTTTGACATTTAGTTCATTGTGACACTCTGAGTGTTATCTGTAACCAGCAGCATGGTAGAACAAAGGGGTTGGTTTGAACATGAGGACTGTGTTGTCATTTGGCTGCGTGGACCTGTATGGAGGCTTGAGTTGTCGTCTGTGACGGTGTCCAGCCCCTGGTCGTCTGTGACGGTGTCCAGCCCCCCTGGTCGTCTGTGACGGTGTCCGGCCCCTGGTCGTCAGTGACGGTGTCCAGCCCCTGGTCGTCAGTGACGGTGTCCGGCCCCTGGTCGTCTGTGATGGTGTCCAGCCCCTGGTCGTCTGTGACGGTGTCCGGCCCCTGGTCGTCTGTGACGGTGTCCGGCCCCTGGTCGTCTGTGACGGTGTCCGGCCCCTGGTCGTCTGTGACGGTGTCCGGCCCCTGGTCGTCTGTGACGGTGTCCATCCCCTGGTCGTCTGTGATGGTGTCCAGCCCCTGGTCGTCTGTGACGGTGTCCATCCCCTGGTCGTCTGTGACGGTGTCCAGCCCCTGGTCGTCTGTGACGGTGTCCATCCCCTGGTCGTCTGTGATGGTGTCCAGCCCCTGGTCGTCTGTGATGGTGTCCAGCCCCTGGTCGTCTGTGACGGTGTCCATCCCCTGGTCGTCTGTGACGATGTCCAGCCCCCCTGGTCGTCTGTGATGGTGTCCATCCCCTGGTCGTCTGTGATGGTGTCCAGCCCCTGGTCGTCTGTGATGGTGTCCATCCCCTGGTCGTCTGTGACGATGTCCAGCCCCCCTGGTCGTCTGTGATGGTGTCCAGCCCCTGGTCGTCTGTGATGGTGTCCAGGCCCTGGTCGTCTGTGACGGTGTCCAGGCCCTGGTCGTCTGTGACGGTGTCCAGGCCCTGGTCGTCTGTGACGGTGTCCAGGCCCTGGTCGTCTGTGATGGTGTCCAGCCCCTGGTCGTCTGTGACGGTGTCCAGGCCCTGGTCGTCTGTGACGGTGTCCAGGCCCTGGTCGTCTGTGACGGTGTCCAGGCCCTGGTCGTCTGTGACGGTGTCCATCCCCTGGTCGTCTGTGACGGTGTCCAGGCCCTGGTCGTCTGTGATGGTGTCCAGCCCCCCTGGTCGTCTGTGATGGTGTCCATCCCCTGGTCGTCTGTGACGGTGTCCAGGCCCTGGTCGTCTGTGATGGTGTCCAGCCCCCCTGGTCGTCTGTGACGGTGTCCATCCCCTGGTCGTCTGTGACGGTGTCCAGGCCCTGGTCGTCTGTGATGGTGTCCAGCCCCCCTGGTCGTCTGTGACGGTGTCCATCCCCTGGTCGTCTGTGATGGTGTCCGGCCCCTGGTCGTCTGTGATGGTGTCCAGCCCCTGGTCGTCTGTGATGGTGTCCAGGCCCTGGTAGTCTGTGATGGTGTCCAGCCCCTGGTCTGCACCTGTCTGTGTCTGCGATGGTCTCTGGTGGAGGGGAGCCCTCACTGATCATCTCCTTCCAAGGTTTGGGAGGAGAGTTTTCCTGGGAGCTTTTTCCTCCCACCCACCCTCCCTCCCTCCCTCCCTCCCTCCCTCCCTCCCTCCCTCCCTCCCTCCCTCCCTCCCTCCCTCCCTCCCTCCCTCCCTCCCTCCCTCCCTCCCTCCCTCCAGGGTTAAGGTGCAGTTCCATGGGCGTATGTGAAGCCCTTTGTGAAACTGCTTGTAAAAAAGGCTGAAATTTGATTTGAGGAAGTGGCCGAAAAGTCAAACGTGTAACGTTCATATTATCAACAAACCAAGACGGCTGACTTCCACTTCCAGATCCCTGGATATTAGTCAAATAATGTCATCCTGTTATGTTATATTAGCAACTTTATAATCCTCCTGTAAAACAAGCTACTCCTTGGCTTAGCGGTGGAGCATCTCACCTGCTAGTGCTGCTTATCAACTGCAGGGGGCGCCATCCTGCGATGTGAAAATCACTCCTGCTGGTCAACCCTGGTCTTTTATAATTGTATAGGACTATTCTGGTCACAGAGTTACGTGGCGGTGGTTTATCCGTGATGCCAAGGGTGACTGTGTGCAGTGCAAGACTTCACTGAGTCTTATACTGTCCAGTGTCCAGTGAGTCTTATACTGTCCAGTGTCCAGTGAGTCTTATACTGTCCAGTGTCCAGTGCATACATGGTCTGTGTATGTCTCACGGTACCTGGACACACTCTGGTTCACATACATCTATCTCTGATGATCACCAACGATGTCATGGTCACGGATTTAACTGGGTGTCCAGTTGTTCAGTAGAGCTGTTCTGGTTTGTAGCACATTCTAGCCAGCAGAGGGCGCTGTGAGCTCACACACAGCGTGAACTGCTTCTATGAGACTGGAGGGAAGAACAGTCTTCCAGACACACGATCGTCTCCCAGTTCTAGAAACGCAGCTCTCAGGAATGATTGGGGTCTAACGAAAAACGTAAACATACAACACAAAAGATTTTCCGCGATAAAAAAAATAAGAATACATTTTTAACCGATTTTTCTTAACAGAACACAGGTTCTTCAGAGTTTTATGATTTTTTTGTAAAAATAAATAAAGGTAAAAACAAAAAATGAAATCATATGATTTACAGTAGATACATGTGTTGGTTTGGTGCAACTACAACGATATTTCCGTTTTTAATTACTGTTTTTCTTTACGTTCTTTCCAAATGCAGTGTCTCAAATGCTTTGTTTTTGGAGAAAGAGTTAACCCCAACTCTGTAGTTTCATCTTATGTCTGGAGAACTCATTTGGGAGGAACCGTTCAGGGGGAGGGGCCAAGAGGCTGCAGGGGGAGGGGCCAGGAGCCTTCAGGGGGAGGAGCCAGGAGCCTTCAGAGTTTCACTGTGTTTCTTGTTTCTAGTGGTGAAACTAATGGTGGAGGAATAAAGAAAAAATAGAGAAAGGGGAAAAGAGAGGATGGAAGAGCAAAGGAACGCAGAGAGAGAGAGGGAGAGAGTGGGAGAGAGAGAGGGAGGGAGACAAAAAGAGAGAGAGGGAGGGTGGGAGAAAGAAAGAGAGTGGGAGAGAGAGGGTGGGTAGAAAGAGAGAACGTGGGAGAGAGAATAGGTTTGATGGGTGATGTGGACAAAAAGGCAGACGAAAGTCAGAGGAACACCAAGAGAAAATAGAAAAATACGTGGAGAGAGAGAGAGGGCGGAAGGGAGGGAGGGCAAGGGAGGGATAGAGAGAGAAGGAGGGAGGTAGGAAGAGCGAGAGAGACAGGGAGGGAGAGGGGAAGGGATGGAGAGAGAGAGAGGGGGGGGATAAAGAAATACAGAGACCAAAAGGGAGGGAGAGGGAGAGAGAGAGAGACACGCAGAGAGAGGGAGAGAGAGAGAAAGAGAGAGACAGACATGCAGAGAGAGGGAGTGTCAGACTACGTGGCTGGAGGTTCCAGTGTAGATGTTGGGATGTTGGGATGAGATGGCAGGATCATGGGTTCATTTGAGGTAGCAGGACTGAAGTTCAGAATCACATATATCAAGAATACTCTGAATGCTCTGGAAATACCAAACTTTGGACTGGTACTGTACATACACACTGGATGCATCTACACTGGCATATAGCACCATTCATAGTTTGGCCTATTGAGTAGTTTTGACAACTAACTTAACTTTTGTTCTCTTCTGTGAGTCCGCCTTAGCACGCTCATTTTATTTTGTAATTGAGTTTGTTGTTCCAATCTGCTTGGTTGCGCTGGCAACGACAGAGCTTCCTGTTTATGGCCCAATAAGGAGCTAGGAATTAGCATAAATCAAGTCGTCCGGAGACCAGAGGAGAGCCCAGAGGAAAGACCAGAGGAGAGACCAGAGGAGAGGCCAGAGGAGGCCAGAGGAGAGACCATAGGAGAGACCAGAGGAGAGACCAGAGGAGGCCAGAGGAGACCAGAGGAGGCCAGAGGAGGCCAGAGGAGAGACCAGAGGAGAGACCAGAGGAGACCAGAGGAGAGGCCAGAGGAGAGACCAGAGGAGCCAGAGGAGGCCAGAGGAGAGACCAGAGGAGGCCAGAGGAGGCCAGAGGAGAGACCAGAGGAGAGACCAGAGGAGAGGCCAGAGGAGACCAGAGGAGACCAGAGGAGGCCAGAGGAGGCCAGAGGAGACCAGAGGAGAGACCAGAGGAGAGACCAGAGGAGAGGCCAGAGGAGAGACCAGAGGAGAGACCAGAGGAGAGACCAGAGGAGAGACCAGAGGAGACCAGAGGAGAGGCCAGAGGAGACCAGAGGAGACCAGAGGAGGCCAGAGGAGACCAGAGAGAGGCCAGAGGAGAGGCCAGAGGAGACCAGAGAGGCCAGAGGAGCCAGAGGAGCCAGAGGAGGCCAGAGGAGAGACCAGAGGAGAGACCAGAGGAGAGACCAGAGGAGACCAGAGGAGAGGCCAGAGGAGC
Source organism: Mallotus villosus (assembly GCA_903064625.1). Lineage (NCBI taxonomy): Eukaryota > Metazoa > Chordata > Actinopteri > Osmeriformes > Salangidae > Mallotus > Mallotus villosus. Next base: position 49,288 of record CAEFZP010003846.1, read on the forward strand.
CAGAGGAGGCCAGAGGAGACCAGAGGAGGCAAGGAGCCAGAGGAGAGACCAGAGGAGAGGCCAGAGAGAACAGGAGAGACCAGAGGAGCCAGGAGCCAGAGGAGAGACCAGGGAAAGGCCAGAGGAAAGGCCAGAGGAGAGACCAGAGGAGAGACCAGAGGAGAGACCAGAGAGACCAGAGGAGGCCAGAGGAGCCAGAGGAGACCAGAGGAGGCCAGAGGAGAGACCAGAGGAGCCAAGGAAGACCAGGAGGCCAGAGGACCCAGGAGACCAGGAGCCAGAGGAGAGACCAGAGGAGCCAAGGAGCCAGAGGAGGCCAGAGGCCAGAGGAGACCGAGAGGCCAGAGACCAGAGGCCAGAGGAGCCAGAGGAGGCCAGAGGAGGCCAGAGGAGACCAGAGGAGACCAGAGGAGGCCAGAGGAGAGACCAGAGGAGGCCAGAGGAGGCCAGAGGAGGCCAGAGGAGACCAGAGGAGGCCAGAGGAGAGACCAGAGGAGGCCAGAGGAGACCAGAGGAGGCCCAGAGGAGAGATCAGAGGAGGCCGAGGGTGTTAATGTGGATACATAAAGAAGGAGAGATGCTTGTTTAGTGGGTGCTAACCTGCCTTAGGGAGGTACGTTTGTTTAGTGAGTGCTAACCTGCCTTAGGGAGGTGTGCTTGTTTAGAGGATGCTACCTGCCTTAGGAAGGACGCTTGTTTAGTGGGTGCTAACCTGCACCAGGGAGGGGCGCTTGTTTAGTGGGTGCTAACTTCCTAACTAGAAATAACTGGCTGGTAAAAGTCAGTCAATCCTCTTCAATCACTTCCTCTTCAAAGTGGACTGTACACACACACCCTCACACACACACACACACACACACACACACACACACACACGCGCACACACACACACACACACACACACACACACACACACACACACACACACACACACGCACACCTGAACCTGTTTCATGACCTCCACTGTAGATGCCAGACGCAGGAAGGCTGATCAGTGTAGAGGACAACCCCACTAGGCTTGGAGATTCCAGTCCTTCCCTCAGTGTGTGTGTGTGTGTGCGTGTGTGTGTGTGTGTGTGTGTGTTTTCCATGGTGGGGTTGGGGGGGGCTGAACTGTCCAGGAGTGGGAATTTTAGCCCTTTGAGAGGAGATGGAGGGAGGGGAGGAGGAGGGAGGGGTTAGTGTAGGAGGCCTGTTTTCTTGTCTTCCTTTTAGATAGCTGTGGAAAATGAATCACAGAGGCCTGCACTGGGGGAGCTGGACTGAACACATCTGGCTCGGAAAAAATGAAAAGAGAAGATAGTTGGAGAGAGAGACAGAGAAAGAGAGAGTGAGTGAGTGAGAGAGAGAGAGGGAGGGAGGGAGAGAGAGAGAGTTGGTCACATAGACACTGGTTCTAACTGAGAAACCTTTTAGGTGAATAGTCTGAGAGACAATAATCCATTAGAAATAACTAGCTTTCTAAACGGTAGAGTGAGAGACAGACGGATGGAGGGATAGAAGGAAGAGATAACTGGAAAGGACAATCATGCAGACAGACAGACAGACAGACAGACAGGCAGACAGACGACAGACAGACAGACAGACAGACAGACAGACAGACAGACAGACAGACAGGCAGACCGCAGCAGGCAGGGCAGGCCGGCAGGCAGACAGACACCAGACAGACAGACACGCAGGCAGACACGCAGGCAGACAGACAGACAAGCAGGCAGGAAGACAGGCAGACAGACAGACACGCAGACAGACAGACAGACAAGCAGCAGGAAGACAGGCAGACAGACAGACAGACACTCACGCAGACAGACACGCAGGCAGACTTAACAAAGTCTGACTTCCTCGACAAAGGCTGTGAAAGAGGCAGGAAAGGAGAGAGTGGAGGAAGAAAAGCCGGAGAAAGCCTTCAGACAGGAGAGACAGTAAGCTGTCGTTCCTCTAATGCTATGTTATTCTGGGCGCGGGCCGGCCGGGAGGGTTAGGGCCGGCCCTCCCTAAATATGGAGCACTCTCAGACGTGCAGCATCCACACTGGGCTCAGGTCACTCTGGCTGGCCAGGCTGTCATTAACATTTTTCCCCTTTAGAAATGGGACCAGGCCACGAGCTGGAGACCTGGAAACTCGCATCCTCGCTCTGCGTGCGGGCGCACGGCGCGCGCGAGACCGCGCCGCGCCGAGTCGAGAGAGCGCAGAGCGAGCGTCCGAGGATGTCCGAGCGCGCAGAGCCGCGCGCTGAGTGCGGGCGAGAGAGACCGCGCGCGGTGATGCGGGGCGCGAGCGAGCGCGAGTGCCCACGACGAGCCGCGAGAGCGCTGACGCCGAGAGAGCAAGCGCGCAGAGCGACGGAGCGCGCGCTAGCGAGCGTGAGCGAGAGCGAGCGAGAGAGCGCGACACACGTCTCTATCAGTCAGCGCATAGTCGAGTCTCTCTGATCTAGCTCGAGCGTCTCCACGACCCTGTCGCTACAGCATCGGGACGCGGCGATCTCTCCCTCTGCTCACCGTCTCTTGTTTCTGCACTGGTCTATCCTATCTGTCTCTCTTGCCACTCTCACACAGCTCTCTCATTCTCGTCGTGTCTCTGTCTCTGAGCCAACGTCACCTACCAGTCTCGTCGTTAACCGAACAGAGAGAGCTCATCCCACCGGTCTGTAGACAGATGTAGAAACACACTCCACACTCCACACCACACACACACTCCACATAACACACACTCCACATACACACACTCCACATAACACACACTCCACACCACACACACACTCCACATGAACACACACTCCACAAACACACACTCCACACCACACACACACTCCACAGACACACAACTCCACACCACACACACACTCCACACACACACACACTCCACATACACGCACTCCACATAACACACACTCCACACCACACACACTCCACTCACACACACTCCACATAACACACCGTCCACATCGACACAACACACACTCCACATACACACACTCCACACACAACACCAATCCACACAACACACACTCCACATAACACCCACTCCAACACACACACACCACTCCACACACACGGTCCACACAAACACACACTCCACTCACCACACACACACTCCACACAACACACTCACCACACCACACACACATCCACCAACAACACACGATCCATCACACACACTCCACAAAACACACACTCCACACCACACACACTCCACTCACACCACACTCCACATAACACCACACTCCACCACACACATCGACGAAACACACACTCCACAGAACACACACCACACCACACACACACTCCACACCACTCCACACAACCACACACTCCACTCCACACACACACTCGCCAACACAACACACTCCACATAACACACACTCACACCACACCACCACTCCACACACACTCAACACAAACACACACTCCCACTCCACACCACACACACTCCACACAACAACACTCGACAACCAACACGCTGTCACACACACCGAGAGGATCAGAGGATTCCGAACACGCTGTGTGGTGTGAGCTGACGAGAGCCGTGTCTAAGGGAAGGGTTGTTTGTTTTGGTACCCCAGGTCACGCAGCGGAAACACTCTGATTCCAGACTCAGCGTGATCATCTGTAAGACTGAAGCAGACACACACCACCTGACACACACAACCTGTACACACACCACACAACACCACCTAAACACACATCGACACCACACCTAACAACCACACTAAACACACACCACCTAACACACACCACTGCACACCCCACCCAAAACACCACCTAACACACACCACCCTAACACACACCAACACACACCACCTAACACCACCCCACACACACCACCTAACACACACCAAAACACACACACACCGTAACAACACCCCTGACACACACCAACACACACCACCTGACACACACCACTGACACACACCAACCAGCTACACCACACCACACACCAACACACACCACCTGACACAACACACAACACACACCACCTGACACACACACCATCACACACACCACCTGACACACACAACACACACCACCTGACACACACCACCTAACACACACCAACACACACACCACCTGACACACACACTAACACCAAGCACAACACACTACGCCTAACACACACCACCTAACACACACCAACACACACCACTAACACACACCACCTAACACACACCAACACACACCACCTAACACACACCACCTGACGCACACCAACACACACCACCTAACACACACCACCTACACACACACCAACACACACCACCTACACACACCACCTGACACACACCAACCACACACCACCTAACACACACCACCTGACACACACCAACACACATCGCCTAACACCACACCAACACACACCACCTGCACACACCCGACACACACCACCTGACACACACACCTGACCACACACACCCCACCAAACACCACCTAACACACACCACCTACACACACCAACACACACCACCTAACACACACCACCTGACACACACCAACACCACACACCACCTAACACACACCACCTGACACACACCAACACACATCGCCTAACACACACCACACACACACCACCTGACACACACCGACACAACCACCTGACACACACCACCTGACACACACCAACACACACACCACCTAACACACACCACTCGACACACACCAACACACCAACACACACCACCTGACACACACACCACCTGACACACCCAACACACACCAACACACACCACCTGACACACACCACCTGCACACACCAACACCACCACCTGACACACACCACCTACACACACCAACACACACCACCTAACACACACCACAACACCACACCACACACACCCCTGACACACACCACCTTACACCACACCACACAACACCACACACACCACCTACCGACCACCTACCCCTGACACACACCACACCACCCCCCCTGACACACACCACCACACCCACCACATCGCACCACCTGACACACACCAACACACACCACCTTACACACACCACCACACACCCCTACAGACACCACCTCACCCACACCAACACACCCACCTGACACACACCACACACACCACTTACACACACCTACACCACACCCTGACACACACCACCTGACACACACCAACACACACACCTTACACACACCATACACACACCTACACACACCACCTAACACACATCACTAACACCTACCAAACCACACCACCTGACACACACCGACACACACCACCTGACACACCACCGACACAACACCACCTAACACACATCGACACACACCACCTAACACACACCACCTGACACACATCGACACACCACCACCTTACACACATCGACCACACACCGACACACACCACCTAACACACATCGACACACACCGACACACACCACCTAACACACATCGACACACACCACCTAACAAGCACATCGACAACACACCACCTACACACATCGACACACACCACCTAACACACATCGACACACAAACCACCTAACACACATCCACACACGACACACACCACCTAACACACACCACCTAAACAGCACATCGACACAAACCCACACACCCACTCAACTCAGTACACACCAACACACATCCCCTGCACCGTCAACACACACCCGCACCTCAACACACACCCCTCACCTCAACACACACCCCTCACCTCAACACACACCCTCACCTCAACACAACCCTCACCTCACCACACACCTAACACACCCCTCACCTCAACACACACCCCTCACACACACACACACCCCTCACCTCAACACAACACCCCTCACCGTCAACACACACCCTCACCGTCAACACACACCCCTCACACCAACACACACCCCTCACCTCAACCCACCCCTCACCCTCACACCCACCCCTCACCTCACACACACCCCCCTCACCTCAACACACACCCTCACCTCAACACACACCCCTCACCTCCACACCCATCCCCTCACACCAACACACACCCCTCACCTCAACCACACCCCCTCACTCAACACACCCCTCACCTCAACTACATGAACACATCCACATCGTGCTTTACATGCACAGTACAACGGTGTGTGTGGTCTGGTAAAAGGAACAGGCTCTATCCGTCTGAATACAAAGATATATGTATGGGAAGAGCTTGTGCTGGTGTGTTCGCTTGACAAACTGCTGTGTTCATCTCCTTCAGCTCACACACACACCCTGAACACCTGTGTGTTTCATCTCCTTCAGCTCACACACACACCCTGAACACCTGTGTGTTCATCTCCTTCAGCTCACACACACACCCTGAACACCTGTGTTTATCTCCTTCAGCTCACACACACCCTGAACACCTGTGTTTATCTCCTTCAACACACACACACACTGAACACCTGTGTGTTCATCTCCTTCAGCTCACACACACACTGAACACCTGCTGTGTTCATCTCCTTCAGCTCACACACACACTGAACACCTGCTGTGTTCATCTCCTTCAGCTCGCACACACACTGAACACCTGTGTGTTCATCTCCTTCAGCACACACACACACACACTGAACACCTGTGTGTTCATCTCCTTCAGCACACACACACACACACACACTGAACACCTGTGTGTTCATCTCCTTCAGCACACACACACACACACACACTGAACACCTGTGTGTTCATCTCCTTCAGTACACACACACACACACACTGAACACCTGTGTGTTCATCTCCTCCAGCACACACACACACACACACACTGAACACCTGTGTGTTCATCTCCTCCAGCACACACACACACACACACACACACTGAACACCTGTGTGTTCATCTCCTTCAGCACACACACACACACACACACTGAACACCTGTGTGTTCATCTCCTTCAGCACACACACACACACACACACTGAACACCTGTGTGTTCATCTCCTTCAGCACACACACACACACACACACACACACACTGAACACCTGTGTGTTCATCTCCTTCAGCACACACACACACACACACACACACACACTGAACACCTGTGTGTTCATCTCCTTCAGCTCACACACACACACTGAACACCTGTGTGTTCATCTCCTTCAGCTCACACACACACACTGAACACCTGTGTGTTCATCTCCTTCAGCTCACACACACACACTGAACACCTGTGTGTTCATCTCCTTCAGCTCACACACACACACTGAACACCTGTGTGTTCATCTCCTTCAGCACACACACTGAACACCTGTGTGTTCATCTCCTTCAGCACACACACACACACACACACTGAACACCTGTGTGTTCATCTCCTTCAGCACACACACACACACACTGAACACCTGTGTGTTCATCTCCTTCAGCACACACACACACACACTGAACACCTGTGTGTTCATCTCCTTCAGCTCACACACACACTGAACACCTGTGTGTTCATCTCCTTCAGCACACACACACACTGAACACCTGTGTGTTCATCTCCTTCAGCACACACACACACACTGAACACCTGTGTGTTCATCTCCTTCAGCACACACACACACACACACACTGAACACCTGTGTGTTCATCTCCTTCAGCTCACACACACACACTGAACACCTGTGTGTTCATCTCCTTCAGCACACACACACACTGAACACCTGTGTGTTCATCTCCTTCAGCTCACACACACACACACTGAACACCTGTGTGTTCATCTCCTTCAGCACACACACACACACACACTGAACACCTGCTGTGTTCATCTCCTTCAGCTCACACACACACTGAACACCTGTGTGTTCATCTCCTTCAGCACACACACACACACACCACTGAACACCTGTGTGTTCATCTCCTTCAGCACACACACACACACACTGAACACCTGTGTGTTCATCTCCTTCAGCACACACACACACACACACTGAACACCTGTGTGTTCATCTCCTTCAGCACACACACACACACACACACTGAACACCTGTGTGTTCATCTCCTTCAGCACACACACACACTGAACACCTGTGTGTTCATCTCCTTCAGCACACACACACACACACACACACTGAACACCTGCTGTGTTCATCTCCTTCAGCTCACACACACCCTGAACACCTGTGTGTTCATCTCCTTCAGCACACACACACACTGAACACCTGTGTGTTCATCTCCTTCAGCACACACACACACACACTGAACACCTGCTGTGTTCATCTCCTTCAGCTCACACACACACTGAACACCTGTGTGTTTCATCTCCTTCAGCACACACACACACACACTGAACACCTGTGTGTTCATCTCCTTCAGCACACACACACACACACACACTGAACACCTGTGTGTTCATCTCCTTCAGCTCACACACACA
>CAEFZP010003847.1:0-36544 GCA_903064625.1 Mallotus villosus
CCAGTCAAAGCCCAGACCTCAATCCAATAGAGAATCTATGGCAAGACTTGAAGATTGCGGTTCACAGACGGTCTCTATCCAATCTGACTGAGCTTCATCTTTTTTGCCAAGAAGAATGGACAAACCTTTCCATCTCTAGATGTGCAAAGCTGGTAGAGACATACCCCAAAAGACTTGCAGCTGTAATTGCAGTGAAAGGGGGTTCTACCAAGTATTGACACAGGGTGGTGAATACTTATGCACCCAACAGATGTCAACTTTTTTGTTCTCATTATTGTTTGTGTCACAATAAAATGTATTTTGCACCTCCAAAGTACTATGCATGTTTTGTTGATCAAACGGGAAAAAGTTTATTTAAGTCTATTTGAATTCCAGTTAGTAACAGTACATAATGGGAAAAAGTCCAAGGGGGGTGAATACTTATGCAAGGCACTGTAATACAGATAAAAAAAAGTGTAGTCTGCGATATAAAGCAATCTGCTAACATGATCATACAGTTGTAACCCGCACGTATGTGTGACGATTGGATGTAGTACGATCGGATTTATTCAAATTTACCTTCACAAATGTCACTGGGCAACAGGGCTCAGTCTGGATTTCTTGAGATGCAGAGCACAGATCAGGAACTATTCGAAAAAAATCATAACATAATTAGCACAGACACCAAAAAATGCTATGGAAAGTCATGAGAACGTTTTATGACCAGGTATACTGTAAAAATATTAGAAGCTTACATTTAAGATGGCCAAGCACGCTCAACACGACAACGCCCAGAATTGTTACTCTACTGGCTAGAATTGCCACAAAAACTGGATAACTATATTACAGTATTGACATATAATTCAGTTGATATTAGTTTTCTTATTCAATTTGTGTACTAACTGATAAACCAATTAAAGCTAAGAATTAGTATTTGTAAGCAAATTACCAGACGAGACCGCTAGCAACGTTTCTCTGACATAGCCTAGCCTACACGATGATATAGGCCTACTTTAGTCGTTCAACCACTCGACATATTTATCTACAATATAAAGTATGTGCAATCAATATGATAATGTATGGCCGGAATAGGTCACTGTGATATTTTATTTCACTTTGTCATTTAATATACATCATTTCATAGAATACATGTTTGATAAAAGTCTGTTAACGCTAGCAGTTTATTGCACATTTCAAAACGGCTGTTCTAGTGATGAACTATTTATTCACGACAACGCCCAGAATTGTTACTCTACTGGCTAGAATTGCCACAAAAGCTGGATAACTATATTACAGTCTTGACATATAATTCAGTTGATATTAGTTTTCTCATTCAATTCGTGTACTAATAAACCAATTAAAGCTAAGAATTAGTATTTGTAAGCAAATTACCAGACGAGACCGCTAGCAATGTTTCTTTGACATAGCTTATAGCCTACACGATGATAGGCCTACTGTAGTCGTTCAACCACTCAACATATTTATCTACAATATTGTTCTTTGCAACCTCCATTAGCCGCTGAGAGGCTAAGTCAGGGCTAAACACTGAAATGACGCGCTCCAATAATGCAGTTCCACTCCGTGATATTCTTTCTGGGTTTTATTGTGCACTTGAGTTCCACAAAGCGTACTGAGCGTTCTACGCGTAAGCGTTCTAAGCATAAGCGGTCAACAAAAAATGCAAACCCACACTCACCCCCTCTCTACCCCCATGTAGGTGTAAAGGTGCTTAAATAGGCTGCCACTAATTGTCTGACCATCCCCCGTGACTCCTATAGTAACGTATAGCCAATCAAATCATATGTAAATTTAATACAGCTGGCTCCTATGTAAAGGGACATGCATGGCTCCTACATTCCGGCCCCTAATTATTATACAGAAACAATAATTACTACACAACATAGGAGACTTGAAAACAAAAAAAAGTAACACAAGTTACTGTAGCATGTCGTAGTCTTCGTTCCACATGGTCTTCACCTCCACTCTTTCCGTTGTAGTTCCTTCAAAGAAAGTCAGTGCATAAAAGTAAATAGGTCTGAGAATCAGCTGCACCTTCTCACGAGGCTTCTGCCTCCTGCAGAAGGCAAATCTTGGTGATGGGTCTATCCAGACAGCTGGTCTTGGTTTTAATTTGTGCCATTCGCACAAGCCCTTTTTTGTCTGGGGTAGTGTGAATTATCCTACCAGTCAACCATGAGTTGCGAGGAGCTGAATCATCGACTATGATGACGATATCTCCAGGCATGAAGTTCCGTTTCACACCGGACCACTTTTGACGCTCCTGTAGTTGCGGCAGATATTCCGCAATCCATCTTTTGCAAAACAAATTGGACATGTACTGTACTTGCCTCCATCTACGACGGGCATATACATCCTCCTTTATTAACCGTCTTGGCGGCAGAGATGGCGAGGTTTTCAGGAGTAAAAGATGGTTAGGGGTTAGTGCTTCGAGGTCGTCAAGATCATTGGATGCTTTGGTTATGGGACGGCTGTTAATGATAGCTTCCACTTCGCAGAGAACTGTGTGAAGACTTTCCTCGTCCAGACACTGCACCTTCAGTGTTGAGTTCAGGACCTTTCGCACAGATCTGATCAACCTCTCCCATACACCTCCGTGGTGCGAACCAGATGGGGGATTGAAAACCCACTTTATTTCCTTTTGGAGAAGGGTGTCATGGATCCGAGCAAGATTCCAGCCTTTGATGGCTTCCCTTAACTCACGCTCAGCACCCACAAAGTTGGTACCATTATCTGACCGCAGCTCTGATACTTGTCCACGTCTTGCTATGAATCGTCGAAGAGCATTGATGAAGGAGTCCGTATCCAACGATGACGCCACTTCAAGGTGGACAGCCCTTATGGACAAGCAAGTGAAGATAACTCCATATCTCTTCAATACACTCCTTCCACGCTTCACCTCGAAGGGTCCGAAATAGTCCACTCCAACATGCCTGAATGGAGGTTCGTCCGAGGACACTCTGTCCAGAGGCAAGTCTGCCATCTGCTGGCGCCCTGGAGCAGCATGTAACCTCCGACAGACAACACACTTGGACAGGGTTTTCCTTATGGCCACACTGGCACCTGGGATCCAATATCTTCGTCGTAGCATGGATAGCATGTGGTTACGACCACAATGTCCCACTTGATAATGTATGTGTCGAAGAATGTCTGTGATGTGAAGGTCTTTTGACAGAATGACAGGGTGTTTAGAGTCTTCAGGCATGGCTGCCCTACTGAGCGTCCGCCAACCCTTAGGACACCATCTTTGAGCACTGGGTTCAGCTTGTAAATGTGGCTGTTTCTTTTTACGGTTTCTCCTTTCTCCAAGCTAGAGATCTCAGCTGGGAATCTTCTTCTTTGACAGAAGCGGATTATCTCCAACTCAGCTTGCCTTAGTTCCTCTATTAATAAGTAACCACCATTAGCTCGAGCTTTCATACTCCGGATCTCCACTTCCAGAGATTGCCTCTGTCGGGCTTCATCCATGCCAGATTGGGCAAGTTCCAGACTCTTTTGCTTCCTCTTACGACTGAGACACAAAAGCAGACTCTTGAGCCTAAGGATCCAACATATTATCCTTTTCAAGTGAAACCAAGACGAGAAATGGTTGATCATTCGGGTCACTGCGTCCACAGCCTCAACTTTAGTCTATCATATTCACTGTGGCGCTCCTTTTAACCTCAGGGTCCTCTTGAGAGATTTCTTGCGGATAATCAGGGTTTACAGGCCACTCCTCCTTAGGTCGGACGAGAAACTGAAGCCCAGACACCCATGTCTGATTCTTCAGGAAGGATTCTACCCTCATCCCCCTAGAGGCCATATCTGCAGGATCGATGGAAGTGTTCACATACCTCCACTGCCACGGTCTTGAAACTTTAAGGATTGCCGAAACCCTGTTTGCCACAAATGTTCGAAACCTTGAGGTCTCATTGTTGATGTACTTTAAAACAGAAGTGCTATCCGTCCAAAAAATTTAGTCTTGAAGTTGCAATTGCAGCTCCTTCCTCCACATTTTGTCCATACGACCTGCAACCGTGGCTGCTGTAAGCTCCATACGAGGGATGGTAATCGGCTTCAACGGGGCAACTCTGGACTTTCCCATTAAAAAGGCACGTGAGTACTGTTTTGCAACAACAGATAAGTCACCGTTCCATAGCCCCCTTCACTGGCATCTGCACAATGGTGTAGTTGAGCAGAAGTTTCGTCTCCAAACCCTGCAGGTTTTAAACATCTAGCCACCTTGAAGTCTTCCAGCTGACAGAGCTCCTCCATCCAATCTCTCCAATGTTGGGCGATTGATGCTGGTACAGTGTCATCCCAACCAAGCGCCTGTCTACATATCTCTTGCAGGATCTTCTTGGCGGAGAGGACTACAGGAGCAAGGATTCCTAAGGGATCATAAATCGAACTGACTGTCGAGAGAATCCCCCGTCTGGTAGGAGGTCTTTCTTGGAATGTTATCTTGAACTTGAATGTGTCTGAATGGACACACCACTGTACACCCAACACTCTCTCCACAGGAAGTCGATCATAGTCCAGATCCAAGTCCTTCATCTCTTTTGCCTTTTGTTCTTCAGGTATAGCCGCTAGTACGTGACGGCTGTTACACACCCACTTTGCAAGCACAAAACCTCCTTTAGAGCAGATGGCTCCAAGGTCATGATAGAGACACACTGCCTCCTCCTCTGTAGCAACTGATGTTAGGTCATCGACATAAAAATTGTGCAGAATGGTGTTGGCGACTTTGTCTCCGAAAACCTCTTTGTTATCTTCTGCACATTTCCTGAGGGCAAAGTTTGCACAACTGGGCGAAGAGGTAGCCCCAAACAGATGAACGTTCATCCTGTACTCCTCCAAGTCCCGATTGTAGGCTCCATTGGGCCACCAGAGAAATCTTAGGAGGTCCGAGTCTTCATGTGGTACTTTTACCTGATGAAACATGGCTTCAATATCCGCGATGACTGCCACAGGCTCTTTCCTGAATCTAGTCATGACTCCAATCAGCAGGCTAGTGAGATCCGGGCCCTGCAGCAACTGATCGTTCAAAGATGTCCCCTGGAATGTTGCTGCACAGTCAAATACCACTCGAAGCTTCTTCTTCTTAGGGTGGCAACTCCATGATGTGGTAGATACCACACCCTCCCATCACTGCGTTCCAAGTCTTCTGATGGGATTTTCTGTGCATAACCCTTGGCTATCATATCATCCATAAACATGGAGTACTCCATGTGAAACTATGCATCCTTGTTGAACCTCCTCCTTAGGTTTAAAGCACGCTGTTCCGCCATCCTACGATTGTTAGGCATGGCCATGTCCTGGTTCCTTAAAGGTAAGCCAATTTCATAATGGCCATCAACTAGTTTAGCTGACTTTGTAACAAGGTCCATAAACAGGTTGTCCTCTCTTGATAGTCCCTGCTGTTCCTCTTGATCGCTTTCAGGAAAGTCGATCTTGAACTGCTGCTTCCACAGTTCATCCAGTTTTACAACCGAGATCCTGTTGGCACAGACCTGGGGCTGTTCACAAACACTTTCACAACTGCGGTCACCTCCTAAAGGTCCGTTTACAGTCCATCCTAGCATTGTTTTGACAGCATAGCCCGTCATCTACACTTTGGATGACTTCCAAAGGTTCCAATGCCTTGGGCACATTTGAGCCAATTAACAGCTCAATCTCTGAATTAATTACAGGTAGAAAAACAGGTCTCAGGTGAGGCCATCTATGGATATCTTCCTGCTGAGGAATGTTACCTCTGTGCACTGGCATATTCTTCTGTGTATATATGTTGGGTAACTCACAGTAACAGTCACTGTTTAATCCTGCTATTTCCAAATCAGCAACTATGTGTATCTTCACGATTTTTTCCTGGCCCATAGTACGCAACAAAATGCTCGATCTTCTTCCAGAGAGGTTTAGCTTGTTCATTAGTCCCACTGTACAGAACGATGCAGTGCTCCCATGGTCTAGGAAAGCATAAGTATGCACTGTCTTATGCCCCTTTTTGGATTTGACTTGCACAGGTACTATGGAGAGTTTGCAGTTATGGTCACCGGCCCCAGTAAGACCACTGGTTTGAACAGAGACTGTGGCACTGCTTTTTGTGGCTCCAGCTTGGTGTGTTGGTAGTTCTGCATATCTTTCGTTCCCCTTTTGGAAGATATGAAGAATACTGGGATGCTTCAGACTGCATACTTTGCATGTGAGACGCCTCTTACAGTCTTTGCTGATGTGCCCAATGCACAGGCAGCCAAAACACACACCTCCTTCCTTTAAGAAGCCATTCTTCTCGCCATGCGCCTTCTTCTCCAATAGAGGGCACACCTCCAATGCATGTCCACCATCACAGAACAAACATTTCTTCTGGCTTAACGATCCATACGCTCTCTGGCTGGTTAACGTATCCTCCTTCTCCACAGTCGACGTAGTAGTGGCAAAGCTACTCTTCTGCACTTTATAATGCGGCTGTGACTTGGATTTTGCCACGTCCTTACTTGCTGTAAACGCTGGACTATCCCTAATGTCCCCAAACACTGGGTTGGATTCAATCTTCACTTGTTTTCCGACGAATCGGACGATGTCTGCAAACGTCGCCCTGCGGTTGTGCCTTTCCTGCAGCTCACAGGCCACTGTCCTCCATCTATCCCTTAGTTTGTAGGGCAGTTTCCTTATAACCGCCAACATGTTGGCGGGCATATCCAACTCTGACATGTCCTGGATTTCTTCCGTAGCATTGCAGCATCCTCTTACAAAGAGACTGTATCCCTGTAGTGCTTTTGTATCATCAGATTTAATTGATGTCCATGAAAGAACTTTGTTCATGTAAGCTGTCGCCATCTTTTGCTCATTTCCAAAATGTTCTAGTAGCAAAGCTTTGGCCTTGGCATGTCCTCGATCAGAGGCCATATGCTGACAGCTTGTAACGAGCTCTCTTGACTGCCCCCTGGTGTACTGTTCAAGGAAGTGTAAGCAGTCTCTTGCATTGTTGGTTTTGCTTTCAATGCTTTGTTCGAATGCTCTTATAAAAGTTCGATAACGTAGAGGATCACCATCAAAGACCTCAATCTCTCTCTTAGGCAAAGATGAGAGACACTGTTGCTGAGCTAACAAAGCAGTTATTTCATTTTGTTTTGCCATGATTGAAAACACAGGATCCTCGCTACTTCTTGACGCTGCACCGTGCAAGGTCACATCCAATGAACGCCGCTCTGCGCCTCATCGCTGTGAAGTATCCCAAGGCCCTGCATGCCCAAGTGATGTTTGGCTAGGTCTTCGCTCTCCATGCCCATCCTCAGATCCTGTTCCCATCCAGTGAGGGTTAGTGTTGCCACCCGCCGGCTGGCCTTCTCCACCCCGTTGCAAGCTTGAAAGCAAAAAGCTATCAGCTCCAGCATTGAGAGTTTGTGTTTCATGTCTTCCTCTCTCAAGATACGATTCCATGCCATTAGAAACGACACTTGGGTTAGAAGACCTTCTAAGCACGTTCACCTTAGCCCTGGCTGCGGCAAATTCGACTTCAAGTGATAGCCGCTCTTGTCTTTTCCGTAGCAGCTCCTCTATTCCGTCCAATTCGTGCTTTTCCTTCAAGAGATGTTGCCGTGCCTGGAGCGCAGCCATATCTGCCTCCACTTTGATGCGCGCTGAAGAGGTGGTTGAACAACCGGACCTTCTGCCAATAGAGGATTGTCTGTGGCTTCTGCCCCCTGCGGAAAGCTGACTTCCTTGGCTTTCACTCCCGACATTTGAGACACTGTCATTTGCCGTTATGTCGTCTTGTTGTTCCTGTTGCCTGGCTTCAACGTTGACAGCAGAGTCGTGACTTCCAACCTGAACCTGTTGATCCTCTCTGCTCGTAGCGTGTAGAGCTGTCTTAAGCTTTTCACACGTAGTTCTAAATTCCTTGACTGGTCTCCCAGAGTGAGTTCTTTATGCGCGTGATTTTGGATCAATCTTAACGTTCCAGAAATTGATTATGACGCATTATATCGAATTGCTGTACAATTTCGGCATTTCTCGGTTCTCATTTTCCATTTACCTAGTTTGCACCCCGTATTAGTGACGACTACTCCATTCATTGGTTGTTTTGTTTATCCCACCTTCTCGTTACGTGTTTATTCCGCTTCAGGGGACTGGCGGAAATCTTCAAATTAGATATTTTGGCTATTATTCCGATGACTAAAGTATTTGTGTAACTCAAGTTATACAACACATATATTGTATATGGTACTGAGATGATGCATGAACTGTTGTATTTCACAAGGTGATGTTTTTTGCCAAACTAGCTAGCTCGTAGTGTAGTAAACGGTAGTAAAGAGTCAATCAACAAGTCAGCTGTTGCTAATTTACTAGGCTATGTTACGTTGTTTGTGTGGTCGGATTATAACGAATTCAAAATCATTCGGATACATACAGTCAGTCTAACTTGATCGCAATGCATCGTTTTGTTTTCTCTAGCTGGCTTCCATCTCGTAAACCTTTTGAGTTGGCAACGTAGCCCGTGTTCACAAAATAAGTTACTGGATGGAAGAAAAAAAAACGATCCATTACAACCAGAACAAGTTAGCCTGGATGCACTTGCATTACACAAACTACGTGTTATATAAATGCAGTCCATTTACGTAGCCTAACATAGCCAAGTAAATAAGCAACAACTGTTGATTGTCAACAAAGTTGAGCTAAAGGCAAGACTGAAACATGACTCCCACCTCGACGAAAGGCGATCAAGCCAGCTCATGCTGCTTTTATCTGGGAAACTTTTCTGGTGAGTAGATTATTTATACCCGCAAAATATACTCATGCTTGTGGCATGATAGTTAAGTATCTTATTTTTATGTTTTACAACTGTACTTAATATCGAACTTGTATTTTATATTGTGTTTTATGTGTAACTGTGTTCTGCTGTCCATCTTGGCCAGGTCTCTCTTGTAAAAGAGATTTTAATCTCAATGAGACTAACCTGGTTAAATAAAGGATAAATTAAAATGATATTGAGACAAAAGCATGACCTGTGGTTGTTTTCCACTATCTGATGTTTTGCTAGCTAGCTCGTAGTAAAGGGTATTATTCAGGTAACTAGCGATTACTAACTTGCCATGTTTAGTCAAATTAAAGCAAACACAATAATTCAGACATCCATTCTATATTGATGGCTATGTTTTGTGATCTCTTGCTACCATCTACTGTCATTAATTTCCCTGTTGATTGAACATTTATTCTTGATTTATTGTCAGGCCACAGTTCAAGTATTGCAAAAATGAGAGGCAAGTGTAATTTGTTTGGAATATCTGAGCTAGTGCTAGTTGATGGACGACATATAGAATAAACCAGACTTTATGCTTATTCAATATAACAACCTATTGAAATGACAAGGAGGTATTGTATGACTGTAATGTTTCATAGGGTAATGAAACGCACCCCTTGATTGCCTGCGGTTGACTGTTTTCTATAAATCTCTTTTTCTAATTTTACAGGTGAATGTCGGCCCGCACAGGCCCGTTCCAAGAATCAGAAAATGACAGCACTGCTGTACAAATTCTCCATGTATAGTACGTGGCCTTCTCTCAGGTGTTGAGCAAGTACGGTCAGCACAAAGTGACCATTCCATTCCAACATCAACGAGAACATCAAGCACCTAGTTTCTTGATTTTCCAGCAGGGTGTTTATTTTTTGCAAAGACTGAAAGCCCATCTCCCATCCCACATCCTCACCACATTGCATAGGACTTTAGAGAGCATCCCGAGGAGCTGCATCACGGCCTGCAGAGGACAGTGAGGACAGCTGAGAAGATAGTCAGGATCTCTCTTCCCTCCCTCACAAACATCTATACCAAACGCTGCATCCCCAAAGCCACACGCATTGTGGACAAACCCATGCACCCCATACGCTCCTGTACATCATCACTCCACTAGATCTTTTTTTGCATATGGCTGCTACCTCAATATCTGATGTCCACATATGGTTTTAGTATTTTAGTTATGTTTACATTCACAGTTTCCCTTGCACTAGCCTACTTGTTTACATTCAGAGTACCCCCACTACTTGGTCTTGAGGCATTTGTCACAAAATGTATCTTGTCTTGTTGGACTAATCTTTTTTTACATAATTCCAAGTAGTTGTTGCAGTTGTCTAGGCTATGTCTAGGTCCTGGAAGAATCTTGTTTCATTTAATTGTGTACTGTAAGTATATGATGACAATAAATGCCAGTTCACTTGTCATGACAACAGACCCAGAAATCCCAAGCACTTCATGATCCTGGATGTCCATTGTGGATCCTGTGTAAAGGATCATGTCCTAAATATAGTAGAGAGTTCTTCAGTTAGGTAGGAGTGTCACTCCAGTAGAAACTGCTCCTCTTGAACTCCTTTTCGACTCCTCAGTAACAGACTGTCGTGTTGGGTCTGTGTGGATTGTCCAATGATCTGTAGTTGTACAGGGGGGTATTCCAGGTAGCGGGTTTAACAAACTCTGAGATTAACCCTGAACTCTGAGTTGAGTTACTCTAACATGGAAACTCTGAGAATTCGGTTCCAGAAAAGCTGATATGAATTAGTTAACTCAACTCGGAGTACGTCAACTCAGAGTTAAGCGCGGGCATGAGAACTATTGAAAGCCAACATCAATGGAGCTCCGATACTAGGATCCACCATGCCACCCGGCGACAAAAAACGTTGTCCTACGTCACCAAACTTCAGATTCAAGTTTCATTTCGTGTTTATGGTCGAGTACATTTTCCGGAAAAAAGCAACACGGCTGTAGCAGCGTATGCAAGTGGCGTGGGAGACAATTGCTGCAGAGCATACATTTGAATATAATAGCCAGTCCATACATTGAACATTTAACCCAACTGTCCGTTAATGTTACAGGAGAAAAAGTGGTGGCCTTAATAAAATAGCAGGTTCAATGTTTTATTAAATATAAAAACATACTACGCAGGTAATGCATAGTTTGCTTAGGCTATACGCTTGTGATTGTAGCCTCGACGTCACCTTGGTTTTAATCATATTCGACATGATACTAATTCAATATCAATTGGTGCCTATTTCAAGCAGTTTCCCCCAACAGAATGCTTTTCATCAAAAGATGATGATGACGAAAAAGACATTGACTGCTGCCGTAGAAATGGATGCAGAGAATTATGTGGTAGCTGGTAGTTCTCTCCCCATGTAGCTTACTATTATTTACATCGTATAAAAACGATTTGCACATTCTAATCCTGTTGAACAGAGCATGGATGCTACAGTGAGATGTTCATTTAATGGCAGGTGTATTTTGCATGTGGAACTGTGAAATGTAGCTAATGTAATCTCATGTATTCCTATATAGTTACAAATAAATGAGTTGTACAAACTGTACCTCATGAAGAAAGTGCCAAAAACTGACCAAGAGATGGTGTAGGCCTACTTAGGGTAGACGAATAAAGACTAATCTCGAAAAAGATTTACTGGAACTCCAGTTTTGGGAGGATGCATGGTCACAGGTGATAGTAAAATAATTGTAGGAACAATAACCTATATGAATATTAATTGTTGAATTTGCTGAATTTCTATTTTGACCAAGAGATGGTGTACTTAGGGCAGAAGAATAAAGGCTGACCTTGTAAGGCTATCAACCTGCCCCCACCTCTCATATGGTAAACTATGGAGTTACTGGATGGATTCTCAACTTGATGGCTCTCACATCTCATTGTGTAACTTACTGTACCATAGTCACGTTGATAAGAAAGGGTCAAGATTGTGGTGTGATTGTAGTTGTTCTTGGGTATTAAAAGGAATTGTGAAGCATTTTTCTGTGGATGATTGATCTCCTGAGACCTTCTCCTCAGCTCTGGCTTTGTATCTCTGGTTTACAATAGGCCTAGTCATGGTAGAGTAGGCCTAGTTAACTTTCATTGATTTCATTCATTTGCAATATGATTACATGATTATATTATTTCACCTTAATTTGACCATTCTTGCTTTGATTTAACCCAAAGATTCAAATAACTGCAATTGGTAGGCTATTGGCATTATTCGGTTAATGTTAATAGGCCTACTGTTCAGTTTCCCATCTTCCTTCAAACGAAGGCTACTCATTGTTAGATTTCTATTTGTAGGCAATGAAGAAGACCAAATCCTACAATTTAAATGATTTTTCTTTATTTCAGTGCCAAAAAGCTTTTGGTCAATTCTGTGTGCACGTCCACGGCGTATAACACTAGCGATGAAGACCCAAGGGCTGAGAATGTTGCTCAAATAAATTACAGATCGTGACGGGAAACGGTAACGTTAACTTAGGTATTCATCAGGGAATTAAAGCACATCAAATCGCAGTCTTAAAATCGTCTCCTGGCGTATAACTAAGCGAATTTAATTTTGTTCGAGATCGCTCGGCTGAACCAGGAAACGATATCCCATGTCTTCCAACGCTATCAAACTCAGAAAGTGGGAGGGGATAGGTAAAACTCAGAGTTTGGCATGGAACTAACCTGCTCGCGACCAGGTTAGTTTCACAGCGTAAGTTACCATGGCTACTTACCAAAAGGTTTCGTTACCTCTCTTTCTGGAACGGAAACCTAGGAGTTTGCCTGTTTTCAGGGTTAAACAACTCAGAGTTTTCACAAAACCGGCTACCTGGAATACCCCCCAGGGCTCTAGGAAACCACTCAACAACAACAACAAAAAATAGAGAGACATGAGTCCTTAAATTAACTTCTCCATTTTCCCCATGTGAGGTAAATTTGTGGTAATCCGTTTATTTTACGTAGACTTGCTTTGTACAAATTTTGTCTGCAAACAGTAGCAGGACAAACAGATGATTTTTGTTAAGATTAGAATAAAATTGTATACAATGCAAACTCTTACTTCTAGTATATCTCCACCCGTTAGTCCCAGATCTAAAAGAACAATGGAACAATGGTCAACAATGTTGGTTTAATGGGCCATTATGTGAAGATGTGTTGTAAAATGTTTAGTTGAAACTATACTGCTATGCCAATATGACCGCGATTCAACTTTACCTTTATTTATGTCAGTGATGCTCTTGCCTTCTTCAATGTCTTAAAAACATAAAGAGACGATTATGTAAAGACACAGACGCTCACAGTCAGGGAGGCGATGCAAGCAGAACCATTATGCCAAATCATGTATTACAATCATTTATTTAATCGTTTGTAATAAAGTATCACGTTAATACTGCTACAGAGTCCTCCTGTCTGAACCTACTACAACGTAAGTAGTAATCACAAATATTTGCATTGTTTCCTGGGTTGTTATATATGTCAACACTGCACACATTCTTGTTGATTATCTCTCACATTGATGGTTTCATCCACACACACAGCATTGCAAACTAAATAAAAAATTGTGTTAACTTAATAACATACCCTTGATCCTGGGTTCGATCTTAAGAAAAGGACAATATACATGATTAGTGCTAAGGTTACTTAAAAAGCTGTTGTAGCATCCAATCGAACTGAGAAGGCCAGAACTGATGGTTAAACGAACTTTATTCCTTCCGTCCGTGTCATTCAACCAACGTAAGAGCTAGACAAGAACAAATAAACCTTAACTAGAGAGCATACAATTTCTGGGGAAATTGTGAGGGTGTGCTTGTGGCTGCCCCAGCTGCCCATAGTCTCACTGTGTTTACTGATATCAACCACTCAGTGTTTTTACATTGCTTTTAGACAGCAAAGAACATTTGTGTAGGTTGTTGGTCAACTCGTCCCGTTATCTGGTTATTAATTCCTGGAGAGCAACCATTAGTTGACATGTGCATTGAGTTTTTGTGGGAGTTTTTCCTTGTCTTCCTTGAGGGTTTAGGTTGGTTGAGAGGCAGGTCTATGGGCGTATGTGAAGCCCTCTGTGACATGCTTGCGTGTAAAAGGGCTATACAAATACATTTTGATTTTATGTAATCTAGTAAACTTGTAATAAACCATACAACCAACATTGCTTCCAGTTGATAGGCCACATATATATACAAATGACTCATTTAAATCGACAAAAAGATAGCCTTGACTAACCAAAAGGATATGTGAATGTTTGAATGTTTGAACCTCTAATTCGAACAATGAGTGACTTCAATATTTCTTGTAACCAATATTTGGAAAATGTAACTTTTTAGAATTTACCGTGTCAGTGTCACAACCGCTCATATCACCTCCCATTCGCTATCCACCACGCTAATTCATGTAGTCTATGTATTTAATGAGAAACAATTGGGTTAATGTTGAGTCAGAGGTTGGCCTGTCTGTAGATGAGAGGAAGGTAGGAAGACAAGGCGTCCAAATGAATCTCATGAAGGTGCAGCGTTTAGGACGAAACTTAGAAAGTACATTCTAATATATTCTTCTCAGATATAAACAACTTGTTGGTTGCCCAAGAGGAAGACAGCATCTGCTTCTTCAACTCCGTAATCCTCTCAAGGGCACATGTTGCACTGGGTTAGAAAGACATCAGCATAATGTAATTTTACACAATACAGGATTCAAAAATGAACACCCATCTTTGCTATATTGAAAGGGTCAATTGTAGGCTATGGGACTATACTATTCCAGTTTGTCTACACTCCAAAACATCGTTTCCAACCCAGCGGCTAGTTAAATATATAGGACAGAACACACGTTGGGTTAAACTAACCCAGCAAGATGGGTTGACCATTTAACCCAGAATGTTGGGTTGGTCATTAAACGCATAGACATCTTATACATAGACGGAGCATTGGCTGCTGGGACGCGAGAAATACGGCCCCCATCTTGGAAAGGTCAACCGGGAGCAGCAACTGCCAGATGTCAATGGCAACAGCAGCAGAAACAAGATGCCGGTCTGTTGTACAGCGTATTCATGCTCAAATCGGCGGACCATCCACAATAGGAATCGGGGGATTACTTTTCACAAGTAAGATTTAACATTACCGTACTATTGGTTGTATTTTGTGAAAGGAATATTACCAGTATTTTTTTAGGCAAAGTATGAGACAAAACAGTATAATTGTAACCATGAATAAGTCATTCAAGTAACAATATTTAAATACTAACATTGTTGAGTAAGAATTTGGTTTTATTCTGAATCCAGTGAAACAGATTGGTGGTTTTAGCTGATATAAAAACTTTAAATAATATTAAATATTATAAATTTATAATAAAACACGCCAAACCATGTGGCCTTTATCATAGCTACACGTATGACAAAAAACGCATGAAAATCAGTGGTATTCAGTGAGGTATGATTAATTAAATGCGCTGACAGTTCATTGCTCCAGCCAAACGGATTACACTGAGTGGAGCGGTTGACCCCTCCAAGATGGCGGCCCCGCGTCTCGTCAGCGCCAGTAGGCGGTAGCATTCGATGCTCCGTCTATGTATAAGATGTCTATGATTAAACGCCTCAATGCCTAGCTAGCATTACCTGAGCAAGCATAGCAAAAAGAAGTAAGCACATACAACTATTTAAATTGATTCATACAAACACGAAGAAAACACAACGTTGTTATCACATTTTTAATTTTCTGTTTAATGTAGCCTACTGTACAGTAGACTAACGCTACCTTTTCTATTTGTATTACCATCCACTTTTGGCGCCTTCACGAACGAACAGCCAGTCGTTAGCTAAGCTAGCTAGCTAGCTAGACTAGAGCTTTCTAGGCTACTAGAGCTACGCTAAACATTCCAAAAGCAGACAGTTGCAAAAAAAACTCATTAAAACAAATCGTTTGCAGTACCGTACGTTTATTTCGGTAGGGTTCTTCTGTATAGTTGACATTTGCTTCGCTGGCTAGACTAGTAAATGTAGATTAAGTTAGCCGGTTGCAAACTGAGGTAGTGCTAACGGCTACAACAAGCTAACGCTATCCTCAACAACACCTACAGTACTAGCTAGGACTCGGAGAATCTCACCATTCAGTTGCTGCAAGAAATGTGGCTAAAGTACACCGCCGGACTAGTATTTTTGCTGTCCCCTTATCTTGGTAGGTAGGCTACAACAGATAACCCTTTAGTAAATTAGCAAAATATGTCCCTGCTGAAAAGACCGTTGACAATTACATTTATGCTGCAGATGAACCAGCAGCTGGGTTATAGTGAGGCATCCGCTGGATAAGGTACCAGGTGGTCGTATCTAATGCGTCGTTGCTAACATGTGCCGACGCTGTGACGTAGGCTATTATAACTGAGTAGTCTACCCTTTGCCGACAAACTTCAATTAACTTTATGCCACAAAAACGTTGTATGGTCCTAAACTGTGCAACGGAACGTACATAAAAGTAATAGCAACTCAATCGGGACCAAGACGAAACTTTGGACGTCGACGTTTTCTATGTAGTCCAAATATTGACCGAGGAGTAGGGGGGCAAAAATAATAAATATATATGTGAGATAACAAAGGATGACCACGTCGATGACGTGGCACACCCAATTACCATTTGGTACATTTTCTCCGTATTTCGAGCTAGATCTTACATTAGCAATTTACCGTATTAGCATACATTCCATACATACACATTTCACATTGCTCAAAATACATTAACTTATATCACAAACCTTGTTCCCCTGTCGACTGTAGCTAGACATTTACGAATTTGTGAACCTTTTACAGTAATTTATGCTTTCACCATTAGCTATAACTTTCTTAACATTTCTTCTTTTCTTCTCTTCTCCACGCAAACGTTTGTAAACCGTTACTTCCGCTCAAAACAGGAAGTTATCACAATAAAAGCATGTCAAATATGTATATGAGCCATGTACCATGCATATGAGCTAATCTCACCTTTACACTCCCATCAAATTATTTGCTGTTTACAAACACAAAATAAAACACAAATAATTTCTTAATGTTACTTAACCATAACAAACTTGTAAACATGTATCAACATCAACATTTTACAAAAGTAACATCAAAATGTTACATTTCAATTTTTGTACCTTTTACTTTTAACAACCTTCTAATAGCAGAACCAACTTATGAACTGGGCGTTCTACCATAGACATTTTATGCAAACGTTCACCCTTTTTGTTAAGATTTCTGTCTGCAAAGGCGATTTTGACTTTTCTCACAAGACCATCTTTATCCGTTACAATGACTAAGACTCTTCCAAGTCTCTATTGGGATCGTGGTTGGGTTTCATCTTTGTCCATTACTATGTCACCTATTTGCATGTTTCTTTTAGGCATGTGCCATCTTTGTCGAACCATAATGTTTTGAAGATATTCTTTCTTCCATCTGCTCCAAAACTGCTCTGCTAAATATTGAACTTGACGCCATCGTTTCTGTGCGTACAAGTCCTCTTTAACAAATTGTCCTGGAGGCGGCAAAGCCGTTGTGGTTTTCATGGTGACAAGGTGATTTGGAGTTAACGGTTCTAAACTGTTTGGATCGTTAAGATTATCTGTTGTCAATGGGCGGCTGTTAACTATTGCAGCTGCTTCATATAGGAAGGTTCTAAGTGATGAATCAGTAAGCCGTCCCTTTGAGAGATCAAGTGTGGCATTGAGAACGTTTCTCACAGTCCGTATTTGCCGTTCCCATACTCCACCTGCGTGACTAGCATGAGGTGTGTTAAGTACAAAATCACACTGTTTTTCAGTAAGAAAGATTGTGAGTTTGTCAATGTCTATTTCACTTAGTGATGCACTCAGTTCATTTTTAGCACCTACAAAGTTGGTACCTTGATCACATTTTATTTGTCTAACAGAGCCTCTCAGAGCAATGAAGCATCTTAGTCCATTGATGAAAGCGTCCGTAGTTAGGTCTTCTAACATTTCCACATGTACAGCTCGTGAGTAGAAACATGTGAAAAGGAGACCATACCTTTTGTTTTCTTTTCTTGCTTGTTTGGTCAGGAATGGGCCAAAAACATCCATGCCGCAGTATGTGAAAGGCGGAGAAGGTTTAACTCTTTCTGTGGGGAGAGCACTCATTTTTTGTCCTTCTACTGGTCTCCGTAGTCTCCGACAGAACACACACTGGCGAATGTAGGATGATACTGTTTGATTTAGTTTGGGGATCCAATAGCCGCTGGACCGTATTTCGTTCATTGTGAAGCCCTTTCCCTGATGATTGACCTTTTCATGACAGTGCGAAACTATTAGTCTTGTAATATGATGTTCTCTTGGGATAACTGTTGGATGTTTGAGTGAGTTTGGGAGCGATGAGTGTTGCAGCCTTCCTCCCACCTTAAGCATATTGTCCTTATCCAAGAAGAGATCCAAGTTGTGCATTTTGTTGTTTTTTGATAATGCCTTTTCTTTGCTTAATGACATTATTTCGTTTGAATATGCTTGTCTTTGTAGATCTTTGATTATTGTGATTTCTGCATTTTGTCTTTCGGTTACAGTGCTGAATGACCTTGACTTGTCTTTGAGCAAATATCTTTTGAGACGGGCTACCGCACTGACTGCGCGGGACCAGGATGAAAACTTGTAGAGACGGTCACTGAGACTTTTATGTTCTGTAGTTTGCGTGTTCAGTGTCTGCACCTTTCTCACCTCTGGGTCTCCTATTGGAAGTTTGATAGTCTCTTTTGTAGGAAGATTTATCTCCTTTTCCCACAAGAACTGGGGGCCTGCTGATCCATTATCATCAGTCTCCTCTGCATCACCTCTTTCGATGATGTCATTCATGTATGTGACGTAGTCTTTTTTGTATTTCTCATCACGCATGAGTTTTCTTTTGAGCTGATTGAGTCGGTTCTCAGCAAGTTTTCTGTTATCTGACAATTGTGGCCTTTCTTTAAAGGGCAATGGCATTTTGTAGTGTCCATGCTCAGTTTGTGTTATGCCTTGCTCTAGTTTCTCGAGGAACATGAGATCGTCCTGAGACACAGTTTTATCATTTCCTTCGTTCTCTTTGAAATCCCTTTCTAGAGCACGTATTGCATCCGTAGGAGTGGATGGAGGTATTTCCTTGACAGTTACTCTGTGACAGAGACTACTTGTTGTGTCTGTTTCGTTGCAAGGCATTGAGTTACCAACTATGCTCCATCCTAGATCAGTGTGGATAGCATATGGCTCATTGTCTTTACCTAAGAGTACTTGTTTGGGTGCCAACGCTCTAGGACAAGTATAACCGATAAGAAGACTTACTTCACAATTGAGGAGTGGAGGGACCTCATCTACAATGGGTAACAAATGACTCCACAGTTTGGCTGTTTCACATGTTGGTATGTGTCCTCTGTTAGCAGGTATGTAATCCTTTGTGTAAGCAGTGGGGAGTCTTATCACTGTTGCTGAATTGTAACCTCTCACAAGAAGATCACACACTTTTCCGCTGTCTACGACTGCATTTTTCCCCATCATTGTGGTCAGTTTGAGTTTTACTGGGCACATATCTGCCTGCAGTTCACGTGTTACATCCTGATCAATAAAGACTGTGTCACTCTGAGTGTCCAGTAACGCATAGACTAGTTTCTCTTTTTGTGGGTTAGTAGCAGTCGACACCCACACTGGAACTATCATTGAGGTACTGACTATGTGCTCTGCTCTAGCAACATTCAGTGACATGGCTATTGCTGTTTCAGGTGAGTAACCTTGGATTACATTGTTTGTACTCACATGACCTTGTGTGTTTCTTTGCAGGCCGCTACTGTAGTGAAGACAGGTTGGGTGTCTTTTCGAGCAAGTTTCACAAGTGAGGCGGCGTCTGCAGTCATTGGCATTATGCCCTTGTTTTAAACAGCCATAACAAAGTCTATTGTCTTTTACATGTTTCTTTCTGATGTCTAGGGTCATCTGCAGAAAGGTTGGGCACTTGATGAGTGGATGTGTCTCTTGACACAACATACATGAAGAGCCGCTGTATGTTTTAGTCTTCGACTGTTTGTCGCCTTGTTCTGTTGTGTTTGTGTTAAACACACTTGCCTTGTTCCTTTTGATTTCCTTTGTATTCCCTTTATCACCATTTGTTTCAGTTGAATGAAGTGCATGAAAGGAGGTGACTGGGTTGCACGCAACTTCTGCTTCTAACGAGAGGAAGGAGGCAAATTCACTGAAGCTGGGAAACTCACCACCGTTCATGAGTGTCTTTGTCACATGTCTGTTCCATCTCGCATTCATCCAGTCTGGTAGTTTGTGCAACAGTCTCTGATTTTCTTCGCAGTCGTTGAGTATTTGCAGTCCCTTTACATGAGGTATCGCAAGCATGCATGCATTTACAAAGTCTGCAAAGTTCCTTAGTCCATCCGCATCTTTAGATTGTATTTTTGGCCAATTGGATAGTTTTTCTCTAAATGCCCTTTGCATCACGAATGGCTGGCCGTACCTTTGGTTCAGTTTTTCCCAGGCGTCTCTATATGCCTCTTCATCATTTCTAAAGAAGGTCCCTTCAGGGCATTTTCGAGCTGGGCCGGTCACATACCTTTTAAGATAGTATAGTTTATCTGCTGATGAGATGCCATTTTGTTCAATAAGTGACATGAAAGTGGATTTCCATTCAATAAACTTTATAGGTTCACCACTAAACGTTGTTGGTTCTGGTGTGGGTAGTCTGTTTATTCTAATGCTGTCTTGTACAGCTTGTGCAAGCTGTATGACACTAGGGGAGGATGTCGGTGTAATCTGTCTGCGTGTGCGCTCTGGGCTCACCTGTTCACTTTTAGCTGACTGTGCATCACCTAACTCTCTGTCATAGGCTTCCAACCTGGCACGAGCTGCTTCCACATCCTTCTCAGCCTTGAAGCGTTCCAGCTCTGATGTTTGAATTGCCATTTGTTTCTTGTGCTCCTCTTCTAGAGCCTTGATCCTTTCCTTTTGTCTTTGTTCCTCTTGTGCGATCTTGTACTCCGCTTCTCTTGCTGCAAGTTCAGCTGCTGCTTCAGCTCGTTTTGAAGCGAGGAATGAAGATGAAGAATGTTGGCTGTGATCTGGTGCTGCGGTTGAGCCATATATGGACTGGGCATAATCATGCTGTAATAGTCCACGTAAACGTTTCCTTACACACTCTGCATCAAAATCATCTATACCACTTAACCTTTCCAGAATGATTTTCATAATGTCCTGTGTCACTGCTAAACATGCATCAGTTTTTCTTCTTATGTCAGAGGAAGGTGCCGTGTGACTTCTCACGTCATTATAAAGTTTTAACAGATCATTTCTCCTTTGTTCTAGTACATCTGCAAGATCTGCCATTTCCTTTTCTGGAATGTCCAACTTTAGCCTTTCTCTTATTTCGCGCACTTCCACTTTCCATTGCTCATATAGTGTTAATAGCCTTTTTTCCTTTTTACTTGTTACTTCTTTCTGATAAATTACCATTCTTTCAGTTGGTGCTTTGACTCTTTCAGAACGTCTTGATATTACTAATGTGCTATGGACCTTGTTTAGCAACTCACTTAATATTTGTTCTTTACTTGTGATTGCATCCTTTATGTCTTGTCTATTCTCACTTTCATTTTGAAGCGAGTCTTTTAAGACATTTAATTCTTCTTGCAAACTTGTAATCTGATCCTCAATGTCCGCTTGATTTTCAGCTTCTAAGTCCTCCATTTTGACTTTATTTTACTTACACGTTCGACCGTTGTATTCTCTGACCAGCTTCTGCCATTTGCTGAACGTTGCGGGTATTGCCGTGAAACCTTGAGCCCTCCTGGTGCAGCAAAACGGCGGCGGTCAAGCTCTTACTGTAGCATCCAATCGAACTGAGAAGGCCAGAACTGATGG
The DNA here is from genome assembly GCA_903064625.1 of Mallotus villosus. NCBI lineage: Eukaryota > Metazoa > Chordata > Actinopteri > Osmeriformes > Salangidae > Mallotus > Mallotus villosus. The sequence goes on from CAEFZP010003847.1 coordinate 21,606, forward strand.
TTAAACGAACTTTATTCCTTCCGTCCGTGTCATTCAACCAACGTAAGAGCTAGACAAGAACAAATAAACCATAAATACCATTTGGTACATTTTCTCCGTATTTCGAGCTAGATCTTACATTAGCAATTTACCGTATTAGCATACATTCCATACACATTTCACATTGCTCAAAATACATTAACTTATATCACAAACCTTGTTCCCCTGTCGACTGTAGCTAGACATTTACGAATTTGTGAACCTTTTACAGTAATTTATGCTTTCACCATTAGCTATAACTTTCTTAACATTTCTTCTTTTCTTCTCTTCTCCACGCAAACGTTTGTAAACCGTTACTTCCGCTCAAAACAGGAAGTTATCACAATAAAAGCATGTCAAATATGTATATGAGCCATGTACCATGCATATGAGCTAATCTCACCTTTACAGCTGTTATTAATATACAAAAGAACTGGAACATTGACGAATTGACAAAAAACTCTTACCAGACTCAATGTGTTTGTGACAGTTAAGCTGACCACAAGAAATTGAGTCAAATACATCATCTTGAGGTGCTCCTGAGAGATAAACAGAGATTGTATAGCCTATTATGTTTTAATCCAATGATTTTACGAAGTGCAGGAATTTAAGAAGAAGTCTGTCAAAAATAAAACTTACGTTAAGGACCAGTTACTGACTGGGCATGACTCCTCATCAACTGAATTTAGGTTTTGAACCAGAAAGTTCTTATAAAGGAGTAGAAGTTACAATTTCCATTGTTGAAAATTTCCATTTCCAGGGAATATGTAGGCAGGTTTTCAAGTCACAAAGGACTCACAAAGGAAGGTTAGATACAATGCAAAGTTAGGACAATTTGCATTTCTTTATTTTAGTTTTTTTATTTGGTTCTGTGTAGTCAATTGTTTTCTGTTAGCTGTCTAGTTCCTGTTCAACCTGTGTGTTTTGTTTATCCCATGTTCCTGGAAAACATAATTTTTTTGCAAGTCACCCGTGGGCATACACAACCCATAGGAAAACTTTGTCTAAAAACACTAGTTAGAACTGAGCAGACTACCCACTGTATTTGTTTAATAGGTTAGTAGTCAGCTAAGTGGAACTTGAGGCTGGCAAGTCTAGTTAAGGGGTGTTTTGAACTATATTATTTAATTTCTTGGGTCCAGCTCAGCCCCTCTTTCCTTGATAGTTGTAGGCTCGTGTTTTTGGTTGACAATAGCTACTTTTGATTTGGTTGCCTTACATGGGAGGATTTTGAGAGATGCCGCCAAGTGGATTTACAGGCTCTGGCTGAAATTTTTTCCGTTCCTATACAGACGAGTATAGTTAAAGTGGAGGTCAGGAAAAGAGTGTTAGACGTTTTGTTGGGGGAGCAGGTGTTGCCTGAGCCTGCTACTCCTGTTTCGGGATGGGGCTCCTGTGAGCTGTCCATGTCTGGGGACAAGGGGCAAAGCCGAGGCCCCAGCCACACTGCCCCGTTCTGACCCACTCTCCCCGCGTTCAGACAGTGACGCCAGAGCAGAGGGGATGTCCGTTCGATACAGCTCCAAGGGGAGGCGGAAGAGAGAGCACAGATCAGACGAAAGACTCTCCAATTGGAGATGTGCAAACTCGAGATAGAACAGCATTTGCGTAAACTCGAGGCAGAGCATTCCTATATATACGAGAAACATCTAACAAAAAACATTTTATTCAGGACACACTTGCATTGATTTTATTTAGTGTGACATTCAATCATTCCAGCTTTGTCCGAGTGGTTCACTCTAAGGATTAAGGTATATTACAGACCCATGCATATGTACAATCCTAAAGTAGAGTCTGGAGCATTTAATATACGTATATTATATAATTAATACAATTACATGTTATTCATTGTTTTATGAGGACAGGAATTATGATCATGCAAAACAATACTTTATTTTAATCCTAATATATGATATACATTTAAACTTTATGGCTCAGTTTCCTATACATGGATTAAGCCTGCATGGTCCTAAAGACAGAGAAAAATGTAACAAAGATCTCCACTGAAAACTTTCTCAGGCTAAGACATTAAACCGTATCTGGGAAACTAAGACCAAATGACAACATTTAGAATAGTTAGAAAAAGGGAATAATTTGAAAAAAGTTAAAAACAGTAAGTAAAATGATTGATTAAAACACTAGACCTTCACCACCAGGGTAGAATCTTTTTATAGACTAAATATTTTTAGGCCTTTTAACTACCACTAGGTGGCGGGGCACACGCATCAGTGAGTCAGCAGAAACAGGAGAGTCAGTAGCAGCAGCACAGGAGAAGACGCCACACCAGGAGAGAAGCCAAAAATACTGTGGAGGAAAGGGAGAATTATGACTTCAATAAAACGTATAGACTTTGGGTTTCTATGTGTTTGGTTTTGATCAAACACCTTAGTTTGTTACTTTGTATAAATGTACCACATTCCTTTTGCGACGGTTATCATTTACCCCTTAATGTCATACATTCTAATGTGTTGCTTCAATATTGTATCATTTTCACATAATGCTTCAGATACAATTAACCTGAACCAGGTTTACCTGTTCACTGTATCTTCCTCAGTTGTTGTATTGAGCAGAGTGGTTTCAATGGTTGTAGGGGGCAGAGTGGTTGTTGTTGGGGCCAGAGTGGTTGTTGTGGGGGGCAGAGTGGTTGTTGTGGGGGGCAGAGTGGTTGTTGTGGGGGGCAGAGTGGTTGTCGTAGGGGGCAGAGTGGTTGTTGTAGGGGGCAGAGTGGTTGTTGTGGGGGTCAGAGTGGTTGTTGTAGGGGGCAGAGTGGTTGTTTTAGGGGGCAGAGTGGTTGTTGTAGGGTGCAGAGTGGTTGTTGTAGGGCCCAGAGTGGCAGTATTAAATCTGCAACAAAGTTGAACAGACTCACAATACATGTTATCATTAAAAAAAGATGTAACTACATTTAAAGTACAGTATCATTTTCTATTCCATACCGTGTGGCACATGTACCCTCGTCCAGGTCCTGTGGTGTCTGGCTACTAAACTTCACAGGTGGGAGTGTAGGGCACGGAAGAGAATTGTTCTGGAGGAGAGGGGAGATGTCTGGTGGCCAAAAAAGTTACACGAGTCACGAGAATTACATAAGTGTAAACTGTTGGAGAAGTTTAAATATTTACCACTCGCATTTATACCTACAATTTTATATAACCTTATTATTAATTTTAATTATATAATGATACCGATTGTTATCTTCATATTATTATATTACTATCTCAATATTATTGCATAGTTACTATATTGGTCAAATTGTTAAAATGAAGAGCTTCTGCATATGTTGTTATTACCTTGGAAAGAGGCAAGGATGATGGCATCGCCGCCCTTGAGGTAGTTTTTGGTTTTCATGTCACTCAGCCTGCTGAAACGACGCTCTTCCAACCAGTTTGTTTACATAGAACTGCTCATTGTTCTCGTCCGTGTTAAGTGTTCCAACCTTACGTGGGTTGTCCCATCGCTCAGTCTCTGTAGGGTCAGTGGTGAGGCTAAACCTTTTGGACATCTGCAGCTGGATCTGAGGGTTCTGGTCCAGAGCCTGGAAGGTCACCTGCCTCCAGGGACAAGGCCACTGGAGCTGGTCATCATACTGACCAGACACCAGACGCACATATGTGCCAAAATAACTTGTGTATAATAGGACCGCTATCTGGTACGCATACCCTTCACTAGAGTACAGTCGAGGGCTGTACAGAAAAGTGCCAAAGCTGCTAGTTGTTAGAAGGTTCTCAAAGTTCCTGATCTGCCAGGTCAGATGGGGACACTCGGTCTCTGACAGGTTGATGTCGTCGATGGCGAAGCCTCCAGTAGAACTTCCTGCTCCTTTACGCACCTCAAACTCCACCTGGAAGCTTTTGGTGGCGTTCAGAGGTACGTGGTGCAACTGCCAGTGGTTAGAGGCTGGACCTGAGAGAGACAGAGAGGACCACACATTTTACCATCTGTGTAAGATTGGACTTAGTCTTGGTGTTTATCACGTCCAACCCACCCCCTCTCCCCAAACACCCCCACCTGTGATCTGTCCCATGAGGCGCAGGGTTCCTCTGGAGTCACTCTCATCCTGGTATTCTCGGATCCAGATGTTGAGCTGGTCTGACTGGTTCCCACTGTGGTGGTAGTAAAACTGCAGACACTGGACATTGCACAGCCTGCTGGGAGTCATCCTCCTGCTCTCCAGCCAGGCCGAGTCCCCCTCCTGCCCTGAAGCTGTGCTGGAGTACATGAACAATCCAGTCCCTTGAGAAAAAGTTGAAAAAGTAGACACAAGTATATTTATCCATAGATTTAGCATGCCTGCTTTAAAGGTATTGAGACTCCTTGGAAAAATTTAAGTACAATTATACTATGATGCATATTATTTTTGTATTAATTGTTGCGTGTTATAATTGCTTACTCTATGGTAAAGTGCTTTAATATGTGACTGTGCCCAAATTATGACTTTTTTGACACCAGTGTCAAACGATTTCCATGTTTTACCATTTATGCTGGTGTCCAGGTTGGTGTGGTCACTAGAGGGACCCCCAACAGCGCTCTCCACTCCACTCCAGTTGTTCTCCACAATCCTGGAACAGCGGCTCACCCCACACATACCCTCCTCCGAGAAACCACAGAATTCCATTAACGCAACACTTTCATCTAGAAGGAGGAGATACACAACACAGTGACTGATTAGCCAAGTTTGGGACGATCCTAAAATCTGGAAAGTGTATTTCGCAAGGACATACACAAAAAGATTTTGTTACAGCAGCCTCTGTTGTCGGCCTACTCACTGCAGCTGTAGAGTCTGTTTATCTTCAGGACGTCGTTGGGACTCATTTCCAGCCGTTGGCCAATCACATCCTGGAACTCAGGCTGAAGAGTGATGATGGTGAATCCGTTGCCGTTGGTAAAGTAATCTTTGCCATAGTGCATCACTGAGTTGTAGTCATATAGGGTGCCTAGGTTGGTGGTTTCATCGACCGTTGTTTTGGCAAAAGCCATTTCGTAATCTGTCATCATCAAATCATAAAATCCCAATCACAAAATATGTACCTCACATATTTCAACATCATGAACCGTTCAAAGACATCACTACGATTTAAAATTGTGCACCATTAGCTCATCATACCTTTTAATATGTTTTCCTGGACAATCCGCACGTAACCATCTCTATCGTATCTGGATTGCTCATGATAGAAGCCAAGTGCGTGTATGAGCTCATGCTCCACTATATATATATCGTCACAACGATTTCCAATGGACAAGTCTTGTCCGTTGGGAGATTACTTTCCCTACATACGAGAAACATCTAACAAAAAAACGTTTAGTCAGGACACTCCCAAATTGATTTCATTCATTGCGACAGAAATCGTTTAAACTTTGGGTGAGCGGTTCACTTTAAGAGTAAGGGCATTAAGAGCCATCATATAAGCGCAGCTAGTTCAGGCAGGGCAATCGGGCAGCGCGCGTCATCCGCTCATTACCACACCTGTGTTAGCCAGCACAAGCCCATTGGGCCAAGTCCGATAAGACGGCATTAAAAGGCCGTGCGGATACGCACACACGCACTTGCAGCCCAATTGTTGTTTGATCAGTGCTGCTGCCACCCTCCACCATCCCCTACTCCCCCATGCTGTCTGTATGTTCTATCCATCAGGGGGATTATATCTCTATTGCTCCCTGCCTCATATGTCATGTATGTATGTGTTGCATCGAGGAGTGCTTCGCTTAGATCATCCACTCCGCCAAAGTTAAATCTACATGTCCATGTCATGTAACAATAAATGCTCAAATCTAATACGTGATTGTCTTGACTGAAGTAGATATAATCCTAAAGTAGTCTTGAGAATTGAATATAAATGTAAAAACATTCCAATGGCACGATCATCTCTTGTACATTTGACAATCTTGGACAGATTTTTGATCATGACTTTGTAATTATGTGAAGGGGGAGAAGTGTAGCTTAGTGGTTTGAGTATTTAACTACAGATCAAGAGGTTGCAGCTTCGAATCACCCCTTGGAAGGCAATAAGTGAATAAGTGTCTGCTAAATGAAAATGTGTCATGACTGTCTTTCTGTTCCCCTTCCCTTGTGTGTGTTTGTCTGTCAGATTCAATGTCAGCTCGTTTGTCTTCGGTCGTTACCCCACTGATTACCCTATCTATTTAATGTTCCTTCTGTGTGCAGGTCCCTGTCAGATCATCAAATGTTATTGCCCCCCCCCATTTTTGCCCTTTTCGGTTTTTCTAATGAAACCCTTGGCTTGCATACAACTGCCTCTGACTTCTTGGACGCTACCTGACAAAATGTTATGAAATGCAAACATTCTATACTACTTATGTCAAAGTACTAGACTAACTTCCCCGGTCAACCAATGTTTTTACACATATACCAATTGTTTTCCAATGCTATTTACAAAAATTTAATTTAGGAATTGCAAAACATTTTTCTGTTCTGTAATTGTATATTCTACAGGGTAATATCTGCCGAATTGGGTCTTCAATAGGTAATTACTAGGTAATCAATGTTCCACATACCCGCCTAACTTCTGAATGTTTATGTAGTACCGCTCAGAGGTCCTTGGCTTGAAGTCAATGCACGTCTTCAGTCTGAACTGGTCTAAAGCTTGTAGGATAACTCCTTTGGCCTCCATGTCTTCAAGAAAAGTCAAAGTAAATATAAGCAGTCATCAACAGAAAAATAGAAAAACTAATGAACATCTTACAAGCAAGTACACTGACCCAGCAATATATTTTTAAGAGAGACCTTTACCTAGACTGTTGTCAAGAACATAGGGAACTGGAGATGTCCATAGCTGGTCAGTATTCAGTATGGCGTTCCTTTGGTTGGGATTCAGCTACATCATAAGGAGAAAACAGATACTTAGACTAAGAGTGTAGTAGCATGGTGTCCAGATCCCTCTTCAAAATGTTCAGATTACAATAACATTGTATACAATGCAAACTCTCACTTCTAGTATATCTCCACCCGTTAGTTTCAGATCTAAAAGAACAATGGAGATTTGATCATTAATGTTTGGACACTCGACATTCAAAACAAGGCATTTTGTAAAGTACTGTTGTAAAATGTTGATAGTAGTAAACGACACTGCACCTCAACACAACTTTACCTTTATTTATTTCAAAAATGTCCTTATTTTCCTCAATTTCTTTAAAAAGAAGGAGAGAAGTGTGAATGTGAATATTATTTATAATCCTCTACTTGGCCATTCGTATTTTCATCCAGACTGACAGTATAACAGCATACTAAATATAGAATAATATTTTTTTCAATGTCAACAATCAAGACCTTACCCGTGATCCTGGGTTCAGGCTTATAGGTGTATAATTTTTTTAAATGTTGAAGTAGAGAAAAAGAATGATAGATTAATTCATATTTTCTAATAAATAAACAACAATTGCAATAAACAACAGTAACAAGGAAGAATTTAGGTAAAACTCTTACCAGACTCAGTGTTTGTGAGACAGCTAAGCTCACAGCGAGAAAAGTTCTGAAATACATCATCTTGAGGTGTTCCTGAGACATTCAGTCAGGCTAATTACAATAAACAGAAAGTTTCTAAACCATGAAGTTGCAATCATTTAAATAAAAGCAAGAATTAAAATGTCCTTGAATCTATTACTTAATCTATAGATATAGTAAGAGAGAAGTCCCTCAGAACAAGTTAACAAGAAGAAATCTCTTCGATGAAAAAACAGTTGTTGACAGCGTATAACTACTTATTAACTGAGCTTAGGTTTGAACGTTCAATGGCTTATAAGGGTGCTTGTTGTTTTAAATAAGGAAATGCATTCACTGGTTTTCAAACCACATTCTAAATTAGGTCTACCTGATCTAATAATAGTGTAGACATAGTATGTGTAGCTTCCTTCTATGACACATAAGAGGAGATATTTTCATATGTTTGGTAAATACAGATTCCTGAGATTTCCAAGAACATGTTAACCTTTGAATCAGGACCGGAACAATGAGTGTCAAAGACAGTTAAGTGATGAATGATGTCCTGTCTTGCAATCTACCTGTCTGACGTATACCTGTCTGACTTCTACAGTGTTAAATGACTTTCCTATACATGGATTAAGCCTGGTCCTAAAGTAAGAGAAATATGTAAGGAAGATCTCCAATGAAAACGTTCTCAGGCTAAGACATTAAAACATGTCTGGGAAACTGGGCCCAAATGCCAACATTTAGAATAGTTTAGAAAAGAGAATAATCGGAAAATCTTTTTAATAATATTGAACTTGATTTAAAGTTTGTCACAAGGTTTAAGGCTTGTGCAAATCAAATGAAAGTATATACCCCATCTACAGTACAAGCAATGACCCAAAACACTTCACAGATGCCCATAGAAGTCAAGAACGGCAATCTAACCTTAGATTGCTCACAAAATTAGAGCTTTGTTTCAGAAGGTTGCAATTTGTCAAGCCTTTGCAAAGATAACTTTTATCATTCCCTGCTAGCATCACAAAAACAATGATACAGACAATGATCATGAGAACAGAACGTTTTGTCAAACAGCGAGTCTTGCTAGCATCAAACAGGTGCTACCTGTTTGCTGAGCGGACAGTACATGTCATCAGCTACTAATCAGAAGGTTGTTGGATTCCTGGCTGTGCAAAATGACTTTGTGTCCTTGGGCAAGGCACTTCCCCCTACTTACCTCGGGGGGGAATGTCCTCGTACTTACTGTAAGTCGACACAGGCCCGAAAAGAGGTATGGTCATCAACAGGAAGTGACATAACAAGTGACAGGCATGTGATCTTGGCACATGAGATTTATGAGACAGTAACTGGTGTGCAAACCATGGTTGATGTGAGCTCTATTGATTCCTAAATATACAAATCTACAGCCTGTCTAGAGAGATGTCATCAACTCATATTTGGTTTCCAGAGCAAACATGACTCTTAATAGACTACAGCATGAACATGACATGACATTTTACATCAGAAAGTGCACTCTAACATAGTGTTTTAACCAGTCATTTCAATTTCTAGAATCTAAATCTTTTTATAGACAAAATATTTTGGCCATTAATCAAAGGTAACATGTTATCTGTTGAGGTGATGCCGTGAGGTGGCGGGGCACACGCATCAGTGAGTCAGCAGAAACAGGAGAGTCAGTAGCAGCAGCACAGGGGAAGACGCCACACCAGGAGAGAAGCCAAAAATACTGTGGAGGAAAGGGAGAATTATGACTTCAATAAAACGTATAGACTTTGGGTTTCTATTTATTTGGTTTTTGATCAAAAACCTTATTTTTTTACTTTGTATAAATGTATCACATTCCTTTTGTACAGTTTTATCATTTACGGCTTAATGTCATACATTCTAATGTGTTGCTTCAATATTGTATCATTTTCACATAATGCTTCAGATACAATTAACCTGAACCAGCGTACCTGTTCACTGTATCTTCCTCAGTTGTTGTATCGAGCAGAGTGGTTTCAATGGTTGTAGGGGGCAGAGTGGTTGTTGTTGGGGGCCAGAGTGGTTGTTGTGGGGGGCAGAGTGGTTGTTGTGGGGGGCAGAGTGGTTGTTGTAGGGGGCAGAGTGGTTGTTGTGGGGGGCAGAGTGGTTGTGTAGGCCAGAGTGTTGTTGTGGGGGGCAGAGTGGTTGTTGTAGGGGGCAGAGTGGTTGTTGTGGGGGGCAGAGTGGTTGTTGTAGGGGGCAGAGTGGTTGTTGTGGGCGGCAGATGGTTGTTGTATAGGCAGAGTGTTGTTGTGGGGGGCAGAGTGGTTGTTGTAGGGGGCAGAGGTGGTTGTTGTAGTGGGCAGTATGGGAGTATTAAACCTGCAACAAAGTTGAACAGACTCACAATACATTTGATCATTAAACAAGATGTAACTACATTTAAAGTACAGTATAATGTTTTATTCCATACCGTGTGGCACATGTACCCTCGTCCAGGTCCTGTGGTGTCTGGCTACTAAACTTCACAGGTGGGAGTGTAGGGCACGGAAGAGAATTGTTCTGGAGGAGAGGGGAGATGTCTGGTGGCAAATAAAAGTGACACAAGTCAAATGAATTACATAAGCGTAAACTTTTGGAGAAGTTTAAAGATTTACAATGAGCATTTATTACTATGATTTTATATTATCTTGACACGCTGATGTCAAACTGCAAAATACCTTTACTTGTGTCTATAAAGCAACTTTTGGAAGAGCTTCTCCATTATTACCTTGGAAAGAGGCAAGGATGATGGCATCGCCGCCCTTGAGGTAGTTTTTGGTTTTCATGTCACTCAGCCTGCTGAAGAACGCTCTTCCAACCAGTTTGTTTACATAGAACTGCTCATTGTTCTCGTCCGTGTAAAGTGTTCCAACCTTACGTGGGTTGTCCCATCGCTCAGTCTCTGTAGGGTCAGTGGTGAGGCTAAACCTTTTGGACATCTGCAGCTGGATCTGAGGGTTCTGGTCCAGAGCCTGGAAGGTCACCTGCCTCCAGGGACAAGGCCACTGGAGCTGGTCATCATACTGACCAGACACCAGACGGACAGCTGTGCCAAAAAAACTTGTGTATAATAGGACCGCTATCTGGTACGCATATCCTTCACTAGAGTACAGTCGAGGGCTGTACAGAAAAGTGCCAAAGCTGCTAGTTGTTAGACGGTTCTCAAAGTTCCTGATCTGCCAGGTCAGATGGGGACACTCGGTCTCTGACAGGTTGATGTCGTCGATGGCGAAGCCTCCAGTAGAACTTCCTGCTCCTTTACGCACCTCAAACTCCACCTGGAAGCTTTTGGTGGCGTTCAGAGGCACGTGGTGCAGCTGCCAGCGGTTAGAGGCTGGACCTGAGAGAGACAGAGAAGACAACACATTTTACCATCTGCAAGAGGTGTGTAAGATTTAACTTAGACTTGGTGTTTATCACGTCCAACCTGCCCCACCCCCTCTCCCCAAACACCCCCACCTGTGATCTGTCCCATGAGGCGCAGGGTTCCTCTGGAGTCACTCTCATCCTGGTATTCTCGGATCCAGATGTTGAGCTGGTCTGACTGGTTCCCACTGTGGTGGTAGTAAAACTGCAGACACTGGACATTGCACAGCCTGCTGGATGTCATCCTTCTGCTCTCCAGCCAGGCCGAGTCCCCCTCCTGCCCTGAAGCTGTGCTGGAGTACATGAACAATCCAGTCCCTTGAGAAAAAAAGAAACAAGTCTATTAATTCATAGATTCAGCATGCCTGATTTAAAGGTATGGAGACTCCTTGGAAAACATCTTCTATACTCATGCTTTTGGTGAGTACAAATATACTGACTATGATACATATAATTCATTCATTCATTGTTGCTTGCTACGGTATATTTGCTTACTGTACGGTAAAATGCTTTAATATGTGCACAAATGACGTCTTTTTGACACAGTGTCAAATGATTTCCATGTTTTACCATTTATGCTGGTGTCCAGGTTGGTGTGGTCACTAGAGGGACCCCCCAACAGCGCTCTCCACTCTATTCCAGTTGTTCTCCACAATCCTGGAACAGCGGCTCACCCCACACATACCCTCCTCCGAGAAACCACAGAATTCCATAAACGCAACACTTTCATCTAGAAGAGGCGATACACAACACAGTGACTGATTAGCCAAGTGTATTTCGCAATGACATACACAAAATGATTATGTTAATCAGCAGCCTCTGTTCCTACTCACTGCAGCTGTAGAGTCTGTTTATCTTCAGGACGTCGTTGGGGCTTATTTCCAGCCGTTGGCCAATCACATCCTGGAACTCTGGCTGAAGGGTGAGGATGGTGGATCCGTTGCCGTTGGTAAAGAAATCTTTGCCATAGTGCATCACTGAGTTGTAGTCGTACAGGGTTCCTAGGTTGGTGGTGTCTTTGACCGTTGTTTTGGCAAAATTATTTTCTTTACCTGTCATCATAAAATGCAATCACAAAATATGTACCTCACACATTACAACATTATGAACCCTTTCAAAGACATCACTTGCATGGAAGCAATCAGTGACATCATGTTTTGAATTAAAAAAGGCATTGAATACTTAAAATCGAAATATAAACACCACCGAATTTGTTGATTTTGAATTCACCTGTTGAAAACTGAAACATTAATTTATTTCAATGTAAAAAATAAAAATATATTCAAACTGTAAAATTCAGATCCCAAAAATTCAATATAAAATCATTCAAGCTTCAGAAATTCAAATTGAACAAGATCCAGGCTGCTCAAATTCGAATGGTGAAATTCAGATCCCAAAAATTTGAACCGAAAGAATTTGAGCAGAAAAATGTTTTGCCAACTTTTTTCCAATTGCAACATCTAGTTACCAAGGTATTGCTTATCTCAAACCGAACTTCTTTCCTCAGACCCCATGCTGTGATTGATTTGACTGATCTGAACCTTGAATTTTTGGATCAGAATTTTTTTTAACATTGAAATAAATAAATAAATTCATGTTTCAAGTTTAAGGGAGGTGAATTAAAAACCAAACAAATTCAATAGTGTTCAAATTTAAATATGAAGTATTCAATGCCTTATACAATGTAACACATTATGTCACTGATTTGCTTCCATACACTTGGAATTCAAATTGTGCACAATTTGCTCATCATACCTTCTAATATGTTTTCCCGGACAATCCGCACGTATTCATCTCTGTCGTATCTGGATTGCTCATGATAGAAGCCAAGCGCGTGCATGAACTCATGCTCCACTACAGATATATCGGCACAACCATTTCCAATAGATAACACTTGTCCGTTGGCAAATACTTTCCCTATATACGAGAAACATCTACAAAAGAATAGTCATACATGTATGTAGTAATCAGTATGTAGTCTACAGCGTAATATATTTTAATCCCTAACTTAATAAATTAAGCATATTTCTCTTACATACACATGGTACAGCAACCCAGCCTATTAGATCTGTCTTATGACAATGGGAACGTGTTAAAGCTTCTATCTCAGATAAACAAAACATCTGACAGCAGCAGTCCAATGGAAACATCTTGCTAATATATCCATCTTGGATAGGTAATGTTTTGTACTTCTGTGGAATTATGTGGAAGAATTGTACATCTATCTTACGCTTGGCTTAATTTATTTCACAGAAAGTTTAGCCAACTTGTCGTAGATGATCAAAATGTAGTATCAACATAAAGACTGACATACCCGCTTAACTTCCGAACGGCTATGTGGTACCGCTCAGAGGTCCTTGGCTTGAAGTCAATGCACGTCTTCAGTCTGAACTGGTCTAAAGCTTGTAGGATAACTCCTTTGGCATTCATGTCTTTAGGAAAAGTCAAAAGTTATAATGAGCACATTGAGTACACTAACCCAGCACTACATTAGTCTGCTAAGAGTGACCTTTACCTAGACCGTTGTCAAGAACGTAGGGAACTGGAGATGTCCATAGCTGGTCAGTATTCAGTATGGCGTTCCTTTGGTTGGGATTCAGCTACATCATAAGGAGAAAACAGATACTTAGACTAAGAGTGTGGTAGCATGGTGTCCAGATCCCTCTTCAAAATGTACAGATTAGAATAACATTGTATACAATGCAAACTCTCACTTCTAGTATATCTCCACCCGTTAGTCCCAGATCTAAAAGAACAATGGAGATTTGATCATTAATGTTCAGACACTCGACATTCAAAACAAGGCATTTTGTAAAGTACTATTGTAAAATGTTGATAGTAGTAAACGCACCCCAACACAACTTTACCTTTATTTATTTCAGAGATGTCCTTATTTTCCTCAATTTCTTTAAAAAGAAGGAGAGAAGTGTGAATGTGAATATTATTTATAATCCTCTACTTGGCCATTCGTATTTGTCATCATGACTGACAGTATAACAGCATACTAAATATACAATAATATTTTTTTCAATGTCAACAATTAAGACCTTACCCGTGATCCTGGGTTCAGGCTTATAGGTGTATAATTTTTTTAAATGTTGAAGTAGAGAAAAAGAATGATAGATTAATTCATATTTTCTAATAAATAAACAACAGTTGCAATAAACAACAGCAACAAGGAAGAATTCATGTAAAACTCTTACCAGACTCAGTGTTTGTGAGACAGCTAAGCTCACAGCAAGAAAAGTTGCGAAATACATCATCTTGAGGTGTTCCTGAGACATTCAGTCACCCTAAATACAATAAACAGAGATTTTCGAAACCATGAAGTTGAAATTCGATCATTTAAATAAAAGCTAGAATTAAAATGTCCTTGACTGTATTCTTTAATCTATATAGAGAGAACTCCCTCAGAACAAGTAAACAAGAAGAATAAATCTCTTAGATGAAAAAACAGTTGTTGACAGGGTATAATTTCTTATCAACTGAGCTTAGGTTTTCAACGTTCAATGTTATAAGGGTGCCTGTTGTTTTGAATTAAGGAAATGCATAAACTGGTTTTCAAACCACATTCTGGAGGTATAAATTAGGTATTTTGTGACAGTCACCGAACAACAACAAAAACTCAATCTCTTTAATCTATCTTCTCTGTAAGTCGTCAATTGTTTAACACAATAGACAAAGTGAAGCGTCCTTCTATGACACATGAGGAAATGTTTGGAGAATATAGATTCATGTGATTCCCAAGAAAATGTTAACCTCTTCTACAAGCATTTTCACAACTGGCTTTTCACAGATGCCCACAGAAGCCAACAAAGGTCAATCTAACCTCAACCACTGCAAAGGAAAAAGTTCTTAAGAAAAACTCTCCCTGGGCAAAAAGAAGGAGGAATAGGGTCCTCAATTCTTCATTTTTAGACTAGTGCAAAATAACTGACGGTTAGGATACCAATTAAGCAGCCGATTTAGGATCTGAGATCTAAGGAGTTTGAGTGACTGGGCCATATCTGACTAAATACCTGAATACAGTTTATATCAAGATATGTTAGCCACTGTGACGTATAAAGGAAAACAGGGCTCTAGGAAACTACTAAACAACAACAACAAAAAA
>CAEFZP010003848.1:0-17746 GCA_903064625.1 Mallotus villosus
CAGCAATCCACTGAAGAGCCCTGAAGAATAAAATTAATATTAGCATTGAAATTGAAAATTGAAATTGAAATTGAAATTGAAATGCTTTAATGATCCTTTGCAGGAAATTACAGTGTCACATAAACAGCGTCTGGACAGACATAACAACACACATTCCCTCATAGCTAAAATACTTAAAAGATTACAATAAATACAATAATAAATACTAAAAAGTGCAAAGTTATATTTGTGCATTATAAAATCGAATGGCAGCTGGTATGCAGGACTTCCTGTATCGCTCTGTTTTGCACATTGGTGCAATTAGTCTCTGACTGAAGGTACTGCTCTTGATGACCTTCAGGGCGTGGAGTGGGTGAGTGGGGTTGGTCATTATTGAAGCCAGTTTCTTAAGGATTCTGGCCTCTGCCACCTGCTGGACTTTGAGCTGCTCAGCCCCGACCACTGAGCTGGCCTTCCTAATCAGCTTGTCCAGCCTGTTTTTGTCCGCTTTGCGAGCACCTTCTCCCCAGCAAGCCACAGCAAAAAACAGAGCACTGGCCACCACTGAGTGGTAGACAGTGCACAATAGGGGTTGGCAGATATTGAATGACCTTAGTCTCCTCAAGAAGTAGAGTCGACTTTGTCCCTTCTTGTACACTGCCTCCATTTGGCTTTTCCAGTCCAGCTCACTGTCGAGCAGCACACCGAGGTACCTGTGGTTGGCAACCATCTCCACCACAGTGCCCCCGATGCTGACTGGTGTTGGTTGAGTCCTCCTCCCCCTCCTGAAATCCACAAACTATCTCCTTTGTTTTTGAGGTGTTGAGATGGAGATTACTGTATTTACTCCACTCCACAAAGTTCTCTATGGTGTCTCTGTACTCCTCCTCATTTCCCCCTGTGATGAGACCAACAACAGCTGTGTCGTCTGAGTATTTTTGCACAAAGCAGCTGTTGGTGTTATGTTTGTGATCCGCTGTGTAGATGGTGAACAGGAATGGAGCCAGCACAGTTCCTTGTGGAGCCCCTGTGCTGCTGAGGATGGTGCATGAGGTATTGTCCTGTAGGCGAACATACTGTGGTCTGAGATGAAGGTAGTCCAAACACCACAGTACCAGTAATGGATCCACCTTCATCATCTCCATCTTCTCCCCTAGCAGACGTGGCTGGATGGTATTGAAGGCAGATGAAAAATCAAAGAATGTTATCCTAACAGATGCATCAGGGGTGTCCAGATGTGTGTATGCCCTCTGCAGCATGTAAATGAGGGCATCATCAACACCGATGTTAGGCTGATATGCAAACTGTAAAGGGTCCATTAGAGTTGACACACTAGTCCTGATGTAGGAGAGGACAAGTCTCTCAAATGTCTTCATGATGTGTGAAGTGAGCGCTACTGGCCTGTAGTCATTGTGGTGCGTGGGATGGGTCTTCTTTGGGACAGGTACCAGGCAAGATGTTTTCCACAGCATAATCAGTATAACAAAATCCTATAGAAAAATGTTACTTACAATTGCCATACCTTGCTCTAGTCTGTGGCACAGAGCAGACTCCCTAAATATCCGGGAGTCATGGACTGACCCAGGCGACTTTGCCTCAATGCTGATCACCAAACACTGATGGTCACAAGTCATCTGCAAAATAATAAAGAATGTACAATACATTACAGTACAATACATGAACTGTCATCACCAGCTGCATCACGGGCACAGCACTTTCTATAATTCCAGACATCTGTGTGGCACCAATTATATCAAGGGCTATCATTATCTATAGGCTAGTTCAAGTTATCAATATTTGTGGCATCTTAATCACTGAATGCATCACAGCACAGGAACAATGTTCGTACCACTTTATAAAGGATGCATGTCGTAAAGGGGTCACTGATTGCAAAACCGATTTTACCTTGTCATAGTTGAATAACGACAGTTCGGCGGGTAAAATGAACATACAGTGAACCTCAAAGTCCATTGACACTTATTTCCCATGCAAATCTAAAAAAGAAAAAAATCTAGCTGTAAAACGGTAGTTTTTGGAAAAAGTCTGGTGTCGCGCATTCAATTGGCTCTGGTCTGTGTCTTTGTCACGCCCCAAAATGTACATCCAGACCAGCCCACTCACTGGTGTTCTTGCCCAGTCCGAGGTAGCGACGCTACGTTTCAGTTTTCAGTTATTCCTGGTGTTGGATAAGAGTTTGGAATCCGGCTATCGAAGGACCATTGTGTCAGAGATATTAATCTATCAAGCATTGCACAATCAGTCAGTGAGCAAGTTAAGAAAGCTTTATTGCTTGCGGCCACAAGGAGACAAAAACATCACACGCCATTGTGCTACAAGTTTGTCTGCTAGCATGCTGTGTTGCTAGCTATTTAAACACAGGCGCTCTTGACTGTTATTGGCTAAGACAAAGCATCTTTTGTTCCATGGCTCTTCTTCACTGGCTCCTCTCCATAGACCTGGCGCGCGTATGTGCGTGTGTGTTTGAGTGTGTGCATGTGTGCTCTTTGACCCCTGTAAGCATCCCCCACTTCTTTTATGGCCTCTCCAGAAAGATAATGGTCAAGCCCAGGTCCCCTTGTTTATGTAAGCCTAGTGTTACCCAGAGTTCAGATTTGGGGCTAGGCCTCTTCCCGCACACAAGGAATATTGTAACACAGAATCATTCTTATACAGGATAATATCTTCAATTTTCCCTACAAGGTGGTGCTTGGTCATCCAGGCGGAGATGTCTGTGAGGCAGGCCTCAAACCTGGCTGAGATCCCCGGATCGGTCGGGGGGAACGACAGGTAGAGCTGGGTGTCGTCAGCATAGCAGTGGTAGGAAAAGCCATGGGAGGTGATGATTGGTCCAAATCAGGTGGTGTACAGGGAGAAGAGGAGGGGTCCAAGGACCGAGCCCTGTTGGACACCAGTGGAGAGCTGGCGGGGGTCAAACACATCGCCTCCCCAGGAGACCTGGTACGATCTATCGGACAGGTATGATGAGATCCACTGAAGTGCAGTGTCAGTGATGCCCATCTCGGAGAGTCTGGCGAGCAGGATCTGATGGTTAACCGTATCAAATGCTGCAGAGGTCCAGCAGAATGATGACGGATGACCTCGAGGCCGCTCTGGCAGACTGGAGGGCCGTGGTGACTGACAGGAGGGCAGTTTCAGTGGAGTGGCCCGTCTTGAAGCCCGATTGGTGGGGGTCAAGCAGGTTGTTCTGAATGAGAAAGTTTGACAGTTGGTTAGATACAGCGCGTTCAATTGTTTTAGAAAAGAAGGGTAGAAGTGATACCGGTCTGTAGTTCTGGAGGACAGCTGGGTTAAGGGAGGGTTTTTTGAGTAGGGGTCTAACTCTGGCCTGTTTGAAGGCAGAGGGGAAAGTGCCGGAAGTAAGAGAAGAGTTGAGGACATGGAGAAGAAATGTTATGATGGAGGGAGAGATGGTTTGAAAGAGAGGGGAGGGGAATGGATCAAGGGGACAGGAGGTGGGTCGATGAGAGAGAATGAGGTCAGAGATCTCTGCTTTAGATAGGGCAGAGAAAGAGTTGAGACATTTAGTAGGGTCAGTCATAGATAAAGTAGTGATCAGAGATGTGTAGTGGGGTTACAGAGGTTACGTCAGTGATACAGTTACGTGTCAGGATGAGGTCGAGCTGTTTTCCTGCCTGGTCGCTGGTGTGTTGAGCAACGTCAGGTCGAAGGAAGTCAGAAGAGACTTGAAGTCAACGCCCTGCGTTCCTTCGAGGTGGATGTTGAAGTCCCCAAGAAGTATCAGTGGTGTTCCATCATCCGGGAGGGAGCAGAGGAGCATGTCCAGCTCCTCCACAAAGTCAGCTAGCGGCCCTGGTGGGCGATAGAGGACAATTAAAAATGCTTTGATAGGATCAGTTAGCATTACATTGTGGTGTTCAAATGATTTGGTAGTAAAAAGAGTGGGGTGGATGTGCATTTAATATGTGGGGAAAGAAGCAAACCTGTCCCACCACCTCGCCCAGTTGAGCGAGGTGAGTGGGAGAACGAGTGGTTGACGGAGAGAGCAGCAGGAGTTGCAGTGTTCTCTGGGCGGATCCATGTCTCTGTCAGCGCGAGGGCGTCAAGAGAAGCATGGGATGCAAACGCTGGAATGAAGTCTGCCTTGTTCACAGCAGACTGGCAGTTCCAGAGCCCTATAGAAAGAGAGAGAGCAGGTGGAGAAGATCTAAAGAGGTAGCTAAGGTTAGAAGTGGAACGTATATATACTTTGTGACATATCTACGTCTGCGGGTGTAGCAGTGAACGGGAATGCAGAAGAAACACCTTGACCGAGTCTTAGTCGAGTTTCTCTCTGCGCAGAAAAAATAACTGGCTGTATAACAACTATCTTACTAACTTCTAGTCTGACAGTGTTTAGTTTAGACACAACACAATGAAACAAGTCTAAATTACTTACTTTGAGAAGAATCACGATGTACAATCACTAAGACACTAATACGCTCACTAATACGATGCTTTGTTTAAATTAAACAGTCGGATTCCCCTGGTCCGCACCAGTTCTAAGTCAGCTGGGTCAGGGTTGAGGTTAGGGTAATTGTCTGGTTGGGCCTAAAGCCCATAGCGTCCAGAGTTGGGTTTAGGCCAGAGTGGAAAAGGCCCTCAGGGAAATTAGGTTTAGGCATTTCCCCACTGACCCCTGGAGACAACTGCCTGCCAAAGAGAATAGAGTGTCCTCAACCAAGACCAAGAAAAGTGAGTAAGTAAGTAACTCTTAGGCCACGTTTACACATAGCCGGGTATTTACAGAAACAAATATTTCTGCCCCTCCGTTTTCATAATTAAATGTACACAGAAATAAATAAATACAG
Organism: Mallotus villosus; assembly: GCA_903064625.1. Taxonomy (NCBI): domain Eukaryota; kingdom Metazoa; phylum Chordata; class Actinopteri; order Osmeriformes; family Salangidae; genus Mallotus; species Mallotus villosus. The sequence goes on from CAEFZP010003848.1 coordinate 4,809, forward strand.
AAATAAATACAGACAGAAATAAATTACGTGGAAAATAAAAGGCTAAAGTAAATTAATTGTAAAATTATTTCTATGTATGAAATATATTTATTGATAGAGTTATTTCTGTCTGTATTTATTTCTGTATTTATTTATTTCTGTGGAACATTTAATTATGTATTTCATGATCCTTAAGCAAATTAGGGGGCGGGAGCAGGGCGGTGATTGGGGCAGGACTCAAAACGTTCAGCCATAGCAGGGAAGTGTAGCCTACTTATCGCTAGCAGCAACGATCTGTCAGACGGGTTAAACTAAGGTGTAAATGAATTTAGATTTAGCTCTAATAATTTTAATCCAGTGTGGTAACATTAGATAGGCTGGTTAACTTCCCTAGCAGGTCACCAAGACATTACGGTGTAGTTTAGAAGCATGTTTATACTGTAATACTCTGCAGTTTGAACGACACAATTTAGTCAAAGTTTATGCAGTCCATTTGTAATGGTGTGTGCTGCATATCTGTCATAATCAACAGAAAGTTCATCAGGCAAATCAACCGCCACATAGATGCAACCATAACTGTACTCCAATTTAATAATCTCTTCATACCCTTCATGTGTTTCAACGACGATGCTGCTGTGTTTGAAACTAATGCTAGCGAGTTCTACTATCTAGCCTACCATGAAGTAAAACATCTGGACTAACACTTTTACAGCAAGGTTAGCTAGCCAAAACTCCCAAATCTCTGGCAATATGTTGCTTGTGTGCAGTAATTTGTATACTAAAATAGCGGCCCATGTATGAAAGTAATCATAATCGCACTCAGATACCGATCAACCAATGGGGTTAAGGTGACACCGTGACATCCATTGATTGACAGCTTACCTCATTAGCTTAAGGATCATGAAATACACATTTAAATGTACACAGAAATAAATAAATACAGAAATAAATGAAGGAAGAAATAAATAAATACAAAAATAAATAAATACAGAAATAAATGTGCATTTAAATAAATAAATACGTAATTAATATTATTTTATACATGTATTTATATATATTTGTCTTTTTTAGTGTATAATTACATTTTTTGATACATTTATTTATTTATTCATTTATTTGTAATTATGGCAGGTTTGGTCCTCCATAGCTCACATGACGTGCTGCATTTTTGGTCGCATATGTGACGTTTGAGAACTTAAAACTCTGTTTGGCCTAGTACACACGCAAACACAAAAACTTTTCAGAAATCTCCACCTTGGCCGGAGTTTTTAGAAATAATCGTTTTCCGTGATAGAACCTCAGTTTTTGTGTAAATGAAAGGCCAAACCGCATGAAAATATGTGTTTATATAAAATATATGAAAATATATGTGTATTTGTGTTTGCGTTTTCTCTCTGTGTAAACGGGGTCTTATTCTCATTAGAGGGAATTTTTTGTCAAATGTTTTTTATATATTTTTTGTTTATGCCCCGTAATGGAATTTCTCTCTCAATAACAGGTGTAGTGGGGTGACAGTACAGTAGGGTTCGATTATAGTGATGCAAGCTACACAAGGGCGGTGTAGAGCGCGTTGAGAGGGGGAAGTGAGAGAGAGAGAGAGGAAGGCCTCTACAGTACAATGGACGATCAATGGCACTGGTTTCGAGATTTCCATGTGAAGGTGAACTCTGTCATTGGTCAGTTACTTCCACCAGGGTGTAATCCTGAGATTCGGGTGAGGTGTGAAGTGGCTGACACCTTTGAGTTCCATTATTTCAAATGTCCATGGAATGCTTACATTTCAGAATACAACAATACAACATTCATAAATGGTTTTGTTAGTATGACACAATTATTTCGATATCAAGATTGACTGACTTAACTCTACCTGGAGGCCGAGAGGAATACCACAGAGTGGTAGCATTTTCGGTAGAAAAGAGGATGCCGTTTACGCAAGCTTCGCAAAACAACAGTGCAGTGAAGTTGGCCAACGTCAGGAGGAGCCTCAGTAAGTAGCCTAGCCGTCTGTGAATATAAGTTCTTTAGTGGTGAGAGTAAGCTGTAAAATAATGTAAAAATAATGGTTTGTATAGTTCTCCATTCAGGTTACTCCGATCCCAGTGGCTTCGACGTTCTGTGTTCAAATAGCAGCACTGTGGAGTAGGGCTGCAACAAACGATTATTTTGATAATCGACTAATCTAACGATTAAACGATCGATTAGTCGACTAATCGTCTATTTTTTCATCGATTAATCAGACGGCTTTGAACGATTATTCAGCTTTTACAATTTGTTAAAACATTGAGTTATACTTACTCTAACTAACTCTAACTAACTAATTAATAAATAAAACCAGGAGATCACTTCAGCTTTTGAAAAAAATATTTTTATTGCATTTGAGCAAACTGAACAGGCTAATACAACTCTTTTTGTCCAGTATAATTTCTGGACTGGCTTTTTGTTCAAATACATACAGCATATCAACATGCTCACGTGACAAGCTTGCTCTTTTTTTTAGCAAATGTTTCCTGCAGCAGAGAAGATCCGTTCTGCTGGATTAGATGTGGCAGGAATGCAAAGACAAGATCTTGCAAGCTTTGATAGGTTAGGGAAACGCTCCTCATTTTCCTTCCACAAACCATGGGGATCTTCTTGTTTGGGCATTTGTGGTTCTGAGAAGTACATCTGTACTTCTTTTCTCACCACCTCAATCTTTTGGTCATCGTGGGAGTTCTCCTCTTCACTGAGGCTGTCTGAGTCAGACTGGAGGAGGTTTTCTAGCATTGACTGTTGCTCTCTCCTTGGAACAGACACTCTGACCTCCTTCTGTAGGTTTCCAGGACTCTTTTGCTGCTTTGATAGCAAGGACTTCGACAGTGCTTTGAGCCTCTATCCTCTGTTCAGCAGGCATAAACTTGAGCTTTCTAAATCTAGGGTCTAGAGCTGCTGACAGAAGAACTGTGTTGTCTTTGTCCTTGCTGAAAGTGCTGATAATCCCCCACCTCTCTGTTAGATCTTTAGAAGGTTTGGCTAAAAAAGCTTTTCCAGGTGCTGTGTCAAAGCTAAGGGATTGTTCCACAGACCTCTGTAGACCTTTAGCTAGTTGTGGAAGGCATGACAGTGTGGCATACTGTTGACCACTAAGGAACTCAGTGACCACTGATCAGGCTTCAAGTCAAAGTACTGTTTACTCCTTGGTGTCACCTCAGGGTCAGAAAGTGCGGCAGTGATTGGCCAGCGCTGCTCGAGTAGTCTCCACCATAAAATAGGTGCTGTTCCATCGGGTGCTGACATCTTGGATCAGCTTATGATCTGGTGTGTTCATCTGCTTCTGCTTTTCCTTCAGCTTTGTATTGGCCAGTTCACTTCTCTTAAAATGTTCAACCAAGGTCCTTGCAGCACCCAAAGCTTTGCAGATGCGGGTCTCTTTAAGGGAACTGTTCACTATAAGCTGAAGTGTGTGTCCAGCACACCGGACAAAGACCCAGTTATGTTTGTCTGCCAGCAATTTCATTGCAGCCACAATATTGGATCCATTGTCATGGACTGATTTAATTTTGTTTACTGAAATGCTGAATATTGCAAGAACCTAGGGCTGGGCGATAAATCGATAAAAAAACTATCGAAGTAATGACTTCCCTCGATAAAGATATCGTAACATTAATTTATTTTCAATAATATCGATAATGTCGATAGAGAATAATTAGGAACAGCAGTCCGTTTAATTTTTGTGATGCAGCAGAAAGTTGCGGAGAAATTGTATCCGCCCACTAAAATACACAGAGTACCTCGTGTGGAGTAGCATGAAACACGGAAAATGAGTGTTGTCGATAGCCATGGCGAGGGGGCATCTTCCCCCTCGGAGAAAAATGAAGAAATAGTGGATGAAAAAGGTTTGTCTTCCTCAGTCATTTGGAAGTGGTTTGGCTTCCTAAGTGACGACAAAGAGCAGAGCGATGTGCGATGCAAATTGTGTCGTAAACAGGTGGCTACCAAGACTGGTAACACGACCAACCATTTTTACCACTTAAAACAGAATCACGCCATTGAACACGCAGAAAGCTTGAGTTTGCGCAAAGGTACTCAAATCAAAAGCAAACCTGTCGTTGTCCGCCCGAAGCAGTCAACTATGACAGCGTTCGTGCCCTACGAGAAAACATCCAAAAGACACAAAGACATCACAAATGCTATTACGTATTGCATTGCTAAGGACATGCAGCCAATTAGCACTGTTGAAAAACATGGGTTTAAAAAGCTTATCAAGTTACTTGACCCCAGGTACGTGCTCCCTGGCCGCAAATATTTCTCCCACACCGCGCTGCCTAAAATGTATGCAGAGTGTAGGGAAAAAGTTCAGGAAGCGCTGCAGAGAGATCTGACTTATTTTGCTACTACCACCGATCTGTGGTCAAGTCGCACGTCAGAGCCATATATTAGCCTCACAGTCCACTACATCGACAAAGAGTGGAATCTTCAAAATAAATGCCTTCAAACATCCTACTTTCCGGACGACCACACGGGCGAAGCTATAGCAGAAGGGCTAAAGGATGCTTTCGCCTCCTGGGGACTCAGTGAAGATAGACAGGTCTGCATTACATCAGATAGTGGTGCGAACGTGGTGAAGGCCGCTCAAATCAACAAGTGGACCCGACTGCCATGTTTTGGACATCGTTTGCACTTGGCCATTGGTAAGTAATTAATTATATGAAACTAAAAGTTTATTTTCCATCACCTGATTAAGTTAAATGGTACATTTGTTTGTGGGATAATTATTTCGATTTTAACCTTTTATTTTAATCTCTTGATTTCTTTTAGAGAGAGTGGCTAGAGACAAACGGGTGGATCGAGCAACTGGAGTGTGCAAGAAAGTGGTGGGTGCCTTTTCCTATTCGTGGAAAAAGAAGAGAGACCTGGCAATTGCTCAAAAAGAACACAACCTACCCCAGCACAAGTTGGTCACAGAGACACCCACAAGGTGGGGATCCCGTCAAAAGATTGTGCAAAGAGTCCTGGAGCAGGAGAAAGCCATTACACAGGTCTTGTCCTGTGACAAGAAGACCCAACATTTAGTTCCCACCTATACAGATATAGATGTTCTTGAGTCCATCAACCGGGCATTGACCCCACTCCTAGAATTCACAGATGCTCTGTCTGGTGAGTCTTATGTCAGTGTGTCTTACCTGAAACCAGTACTACACTTGTTTAATACAGAGATCATGAAACCAGAGGATGGTGAAACAGAGCTCACCCAAACCATCAAGACCAGACCTGGGCATTGCATGGCCCGCGGGCCACATGTGGCCCGCAGACCGTTTTTAAGTGGCCCGCGTGAGCTCAGCGGGGATTTCACAATCAAATGTAAATAAATGTAAATGAATACAACTGCACTGCTTTTATTATGAAGGCGACTTTTGATGTTGCTTTATTTTTGCACGCGTATGCAGCTTCTTCGTCTCTGGTTGCAAGTCGCAAATAAAAATAGGTAGAAGAAGAACCCCGTCCATGAGCCGCGAACTGGCTACTAACTGAGCTCACAGGAGACCTTAGCGCTGACCTGAATGGGCTGAAGAATGTCAGCTCATGCGAAAAAAAGAAAGGCCAATACAGATTGCAGAGTTTTTAACCAAATATGGACGTCTAAGTATTTATTCACTGAAGTCAAAGGTAAAGCCGTGTGCTTAGTCTGTGGAGAACAGGTCGCTGTGTTAAAGGATTATAATTTGAATCGCCACTACACTACTAAACACGCAGAGAAATACGGCGACTTGACTGATGGAGATCGCGCACGGGCATCTGAAGCTTTGCTAGCTAAACTGCGAAAGCAACAAGGCTGTTTTACCAAGCGGTACACATCAAGGGATGCAGCAGCCAAGACCAGCTTTGTGATAGCCCACAAAATCGCCCAAAAAAGTAAGCCATTTTCCGAAGGGGAGTTTATTAAAGAGTGTTTGGTGGACTCTGCTGCGCTTATATGCCCGGAGAAAAAAGAGGCGTTTGAGAATGTGCCGCTTTCCAGGCGAAGTGTAACGAGAAGGATTGAGGACATCGCGGGAAACCTGGAGAATCAGCTGCAAAGTAAAGCAGACAATTTCGAACTTTTCTCTTTGGCTCTGGATGAGAGCTGTGATGTCCGCGACACTGCCCAGTTACAAATTTTTATACGTGGGATAACGAAAGACTTTGAGGTAACAGAGGAGTGTTAAGGATAGTGTAAACTGGGTGTTGAGAGGAAGAATGATACACGGTTAAGCATCGGACCAAGTTATTTGTAGTTTAATTAGTAATGATGCAATCACAAGATACACAATGAAAACAACACAACAAGATGTCCGTAGTCTTGTACAATGAATCAGTCGATGATGCAACAGCAGTCGTCCCACCAAAACAGAGTATAAGATTAGAACGAACGAAGGCCTTCGTTGAGAAAGTGGTCGTGACAGAAAATCAGAGAAAGTTCTGCCCCTCCCAAGTTCTGTCTCCCCGCCCTTGGGAGACAGGTCTTGTATTCCCCAGAGAGGGAGGTCTGGTGAGTGGCCATTGGTCAGGAGACCTTGGGGTGGCAATTGTTAACCAATTAAATGTCCAGGGCGTTCATGCTGGCGCAAGGTGGGCAGTCCACGGACCTGGTGATGTTAGGAGAGGGAGGGGGCAGAGAAGACCCACAGGTCTGGTGTTGTTCAGGGAGGGGGGTGGACAAGACCCACAGGTCTGATGCAATCCAAGGGGGGGGTTGAGTTCTCCAGAGTTGAGAGCAGGTCATCTCGAGGTCCTGATGATATACGGGGTGGGGTCTTCAAGGGGAAGGGGAGAGGGTAAGACCACTCCTAGGTCAGATGATGTAAAGGGGCAGATGGGGCAGATGGGCTCCAAGGAAAAGGGGGGGGGCATCCAGTGAGAAGGGGGGGGGGCAGGGTCTCCAGGGGAAGGGGACATTCAGTGAGAAGGGGGGGGGCAGGGTCTCCAGGGGAAGGGGACATTTTATCCATAGTAAGAACTGTCCGGTCTGACTCGTCCTGAAGCAGAGAAGAGTTATTTTCCCAGCATCACCTTATCTCCCAAGTTGACACTTTTACTCCCATGAGCTGACTAGCTCATTGTGCTCACAACAGTCCCTGAGCGTCACGAACTCGCCTCCCAAGTCAGTTTGCCTGACCTCTGCATTCTTGTCCACACACCAAAGTTACATTTCAATGTTTCTTATCTGTTACTTTATTAAATCAATTGATCACATTCAATATTTTTATCTTAGTTATTAGCATTACAAAACATGTGTGTTTACATATTCATATTAGATATTGATTGGTATAGCAGCATTGATCAGCAGTATAATGCTATCATTCCCTCACAGGAGCTGGCAGCAATGCAGTCAATGAAAGGGACGACTACGGGGAGTGATTTGTTCACTGAGGTAAATGCCTGTTTTGACAAACTGGGACTAAAATGGGACAAACTGGCATCTGTTACGACCGATGGCTGTCCAAATCTGACGGGAAAAAATGTGGGACTTTTGAAACGGATGCAAGATAAAGTGACTGAAGTGAACTCAGAACAGAAATTGGTATTTTTGCATTGTATTATACATCAGAATGTGTTGTGTAAGTCCGTGCTAAAACTAAACCATGTTATTGATGTTATAACTAAAACAGTTAACTTCATCAGGGCAAGAGCATTAAATCACAGGCAGTTTGTGTCACTTTTGGAGGAGCATGAAAATGAACATGGTGACATTGGCTACCACACAGCTGTCAGGTGGCTCAGCCTGGGCAAGGTGCTTAAAAGAGTATGGGACCTGAGAGCAGAGATTCGAGAGTTTTGCGATATGAAAGGCAAACACATCCCAGAGCTCTCAGATGCAAACTGGATGGCTGATCTTGCATTTGCTGTTGATGTGACTGCACTGATGAATGAACTAAACACCAAACTGCAGGGCAGGGGCCTATTTGCACATGAAATGCACAGCCTGGTGAAGGCTTTCATGAGGAAGTTGCAGTTTCTCTCCGGCCAGTTGGAGGGTAACACTCTCACCCACATGCAAACCCTGAAAGAAGCCACACCACAAACTGATCATCTCCACAGGTACTCATCCATGTTACTGGCACTGCATGGTGAGTTTTCAAGGCGATTTCAAGACTTCCAAAAAATTGAGGGTGAGATGCAAATGATTTCTTCCCCCATCACTTGCAGTGTGGACAGTGCACCTAGTGATGTTCAACTCGAACTCATTGACCTGCAGTCAGATACAGTGCTGTCAGAGCACTTCAAGTCGGTGTCACTGCTGGATTTCTATTCTTCTCTCAAAGAGGAGAACTTTCCACACATGAGGAGGCATGCTCAGAAGATGTTGGTTCTCTTCGGATCGACCTACATATGTGAACAAACATTTTCAGTGATGAAGTTTAACAAATCAGGATGCAGATCTTCTCTCACTGATGATCACCTGTCAGCTGTCCTGCGCATATCCACCTCAAACATTCAACCTGACTTCAGTGCACTTGTTCAAGCCAAGCACAGACTAGATTTCTCTCATTGAACAAGAAAAAAATAACTGAAAAACAGCTAATGGAGTTGTAAAACTACAAACACAAGGATAATAACACTTTGTTTAAAGTTAATTTATTACTGTTCTGAAAAACAAATGGCAAAAAACATGCACATTTTGTTTAAAATTGCTTTGAGTATATTGTTCGAATAGTGACATTATGTTGTTATTTTGTACTATCTATGTCTGCTTCAGATTTTCATCTTAAGAAATGTTTTGGAAAAAAAGCTAATTCTGTAATTAAGCTGCAAATTATGAAGTTAATTTAATGCTGTTCTTTTACAAATGGTGAAAACATGCAAAAAAAAATCACAATTGCTTTTGTGGATGTTGATTAAATACTGACATAACTGCATTTTGTACCATGTCTGCTTTAATTTTTTATATTCTTATCATAACATTTACTGTTATCAGTCACAGCTTATTTAATACCCTACATTTGACTGTTTTTTTATAAATATATCAAATTAATATTGAGCTGAATTGAGTTTAGCCTATCGGTCCGGCCCTCCACAACAGTCCCTGTTTCTCATGTGGCCCTTTGGGAAAATTAATTGCCCACCCCTGATCAAGACGATAGTCATGGACTATCTGAATGAAAAATATGATGACCAAACAACTGATGACCTCCTGGACATGGCCTCGCTGGTCGACCCTCGGTTTAAAACCCATCACATCAAAAATGAGAAGGTGGACCACCTAAAAGCCAGAGCTATGTTAGAGATGTCCAATGAGAGACATGAAAGCCCAACAGATGGAGATGATGCTTCTGCTTCACCACAATTGCCAGCTAAAAAGAAAAAGTCACTGGGCAGTTTTTTCAAAAAGCCTTGCTCCACCACAGGTCTTACTGAAACCCAGCTCGTAGAGAAGGAACTCACCTCCTACCTCCAGTCTCCTGATGTTGACAGTGAAACCAATCCCCTGGACTGGTGGAAGACTCACCAAAAGAGCTTTCCCAAAGTCAGCTACCTCGCAAAGCGCTACCTGTGCATTCCTGCAACTAGCTCCCCCTCGGAGCGTGTTTTTAGCACAGGTGGCAACATAGTGACCTGCCATCATAGAGGTATTATTAAGTAGAGAGAGCCAAAATTGTCTTCCAAGATGGCGTCCCCATTCATTTCTATGAAAAGTGCTCAGTGGCGCAGTGAGGCAAGCTAGAGCGCGAAACGGACAGCGCCATCTTTCTACTTCCGTGTCTTCCGGTCTAAACTAGGAAAAAAGTGAGCCCCTAGCTTTAAACGGGCTCACTTTTTTCCTAGCTCTGAGCTGGCTCCGAGACTCGTGCACGCTTGCAACTAGCTGTACACGTCATACTTTGCGACAACCAGTCGCGAGCTTGTGAGCTGGGGCTAAGGCATTGCAGAAAACTGTCAGAATGTGATACAAGTCCGATCAAGAAGCAGATACATGTGAACTTACGAAAATCAATACTGTAATATTATACGTGCAATGCCTATACGTTGTTCTTTTTGCTCCGTGTTTTTAGTTTGACTGCTAAGTATTGTGTTGGATTAAAGAAACTGCAAACTTGAATATCTGGCTCCGTCGTTGTTCTATCTCGGCAAAGCAAGCTAAATTAAGCCTACAAGCTATAGGCCTACCTATGTTACTTTTATAATGATGATGAGTGTTGCTTACTATTACTTCCTTATTGTTAATGCCATCGTTGTAGTGTTAACTGACAAAGTTCTAACAATATAACGACCATAACAATATTGTCGTTATCAGACATGATTTATTCATCTTCGTCTTTGCTCCCGAATAACATGTTATCTACAATGACGCCGTAACATGCCACGATATTATAACTAATTATATTAGGCTATAATTAGCCTACTTTATCATGCAATGAGAATAATCGCGTTCATTAGCCTACAAAATGGTTAAATATGCATTAAAATAACGGAAATAAACTCTACAAACAACCGTCATGTATATGTGCAAGCATTTGTAAAACGTGCTACAATTAAGGCAGGCAATTTTAGATAACCAAGTGCTTTCTCCTTGTTCTCATTCAGCTCAGGTAAATCAGCGACTTGCTGATGTTCCCTTGTGTGCTCGTCCCGTTAGTATCCGCGAACACGTTTCGAGGCAACTTTTCTTGACGTAGGCAAATAAATGGGGTGCTAGTTTACCCATTTCGGATTGGTTTCAAACATAGCAAAAATCTGGAAAAAATATTCTATGAAAAAGCTAGTAGTATGAGCCAGGTTCGAGTATCAGGGTTAGTAGCCTTTCACATTGTTTTGTGAATGTTAAACGTTATAAAAATTGTAATTGTAAATTCAATATTTAACCTAGGGACCATAGACTTGGTCTTTGTTGTAACTACCTCAACATAAGCTGTCATTCGCTAGACGTTCTAATGCAGATTGATATGCACTTTATTTATTTTTATTTTGTTCATAACTTGTAAGAGCTTATATAGTTCTAAAAAAGAAATGTTGGGAGTTTAAAATAAAAAAGAAACATTGAAACCTTTGGTTTGTACAGGCGTTCTTGTCTGAAGCAAATATCTACCTTTGAAACAGACTTAGTTAATATCGTCTTATATCGTTATCGAATGAAAATATAAATATCTATCGTGATAATTTTTTTACCCATATCGCCCAGCCCTACAAGAACCTCTTCCAGCCATGTTGCTATGTTTGCGACAGTATGTCGTTCTTCAAGAGGCATTGTTGCAAGTATCAGAGTCTTCTTTTTCCAGTCTTCAGTGAGAAAGTGGCACGTGACACCAAGGTATGCCTATGTAGCAAGGCTGGTCCAAATATCAGCTGTCAATGTAATGTAGCTTCTTGCATCCTGAATGGTTTCTTTAACCTTTAAAAGACATCATATTCTTTTGTCAAATGATATATTCATATTCAATTCTCAATTATCAATCTGAGTGGTTAAATTGCTGTTTAGACATCTTTACTAAGTGTTTAGTTTAACATCTAGATTGTTCCTAAAAAACAATAATTTACATTAAATGTATACCTTTTGACAGGCTTTTTCATATTTTTGTTCCATTAAATGTGTAACATGTGTTCTTGATGGAAGGATATATCCAGAGTTGAAAGCAGAAACCATTCTGCTTTCAAAAAATCCTTGTCCATCCACAATGGAAAGAGTCCTCATGTCTTTGACAATCATATTAAGAATTGTCTCAGTAAGAGCGGCAGCTTGCTGAGGAGTACAATAATTCCTCCTCAAAAGAAAGGCATCAATAGACCCACTGCTGTTCTTGGAACAGAAACAGAAAAAGAGGCATTTGCTTCAGGACACATACAAGACTAAAATATTAATCTACAAACAATTATTATAACTATATAAATGTGTCTTATTACAATGGTCGTATACACTGAACTGTCTAACTCAACCATATGTTGAGAAAATCAAAGAGAAATCATTACCATCAGAAATTGAATACATTTAAAAATGATATGAAAAAGACATGGGCCTTCATTAATGAAGTTATCAACAAACCCTCATCAAAAATTAATTCTCAGAGCATATTTTATAATAACGATTCTAGTATTGAGGATCCCATGGAAATTGCTGAAGAATTCAATAATTATTTTGTCAATATTGGTCCCGCTTTGGCTGCAAAAATCCCTCTAACACCACTTTATTCTCACGGTACAGGACCTCCTTCCAGTCAACCAATGTTTAATTTTTCTCCTGTGAATGAAAAAGAAATATGGGATATTGTATCAAGTCTAAAGTCAACAAGTGCTGGTTATGATGATCTCAAAATGAAATTAGTGAAGCAGTGTCTCCCCACCATTGTAAAACCCCACCATCATGTTTTTAACTGTTCTCTTCAAACAGGTGTAGTACCAGACCAACTGAAATGGGCTAAGGTTATTCCCATATTCAAAAATGGGGATCCATCAATATTTTCAAATTATAGACCAATTTCTTTATTACCTTGCTTCTCCAAAATTCTGGAAAAAATTGTATATAGTAGATTAATTACACATCTTAAAGACAATAACTTATTGTATGATTATCAGTTTGGTTTCCGTGCCAAACATTCTACCTCTATGGCCCTGGTCCAATTAGTTAACAGAATATCTACAGCTTTAGACAACAAGGAACTCACAATTGGAGTGTTCATTGATTTGTCTAAGGCTTTTGATACCGTTGATCCGAATATATTATTAACTAAGTTTCAGGCTCATGGGGTTTCTGGGACTGAGCTTGATGGTTTAAAAGTTATCTGTTCAACAGGAAACAGTATGTAGTATGGAATGGAGCTAACTCGACTTACAGTCATCTACAGTGTGGAGTTCCTCAAGGCTCCATACTTGGACCTCTTTTATTCCTTATTTACATAAATGATTTGCATTTAATATCTGAAGAAGCTCTTTTTATTTTGTATGCCGATGACACAAATATTTTCATTACCGATAAAGATGAACACAAGTTGATAGATCGAATGTTCGAGCGT
>CAEFZP010003850.1:0-11978 GCA_903064625.1 Mallotus villosus
CAATGATCATCTCTAACCCCAGGACCTGTACACGATATGGGATCCAGTCATGGTGTCTGCCCGCTGATGCTATGAACGACCCGCAGTGTCTAGTTTTGGCGTGTGGCGCTGAGCGCGGACACTGGACCTCGATCTTCTCCCTCTCCGGTTGTGTCGGTTTTTTCATCCTCTGCTTCTAGCCGTCACCCGCCACCCCCTCCTCCCCCTCTACCCTCCACTTCTATCTCAGCCTGCGAGGAAAAAGAAACAGGGAGGAAGAATCTGTGGGGAAATAAAGGATTGATGTGATTGCTATTTGTTTTTTTTTGTCACATCTTTCCCTCCGCGCGGAGTCGTCGTTTGATCCGGTCTGACGGTATTTTGCTGTTTTGTATGGCAGAAGGGCTGTGTGAAAGGTTCGGCGTTGGTTCCGGGTCTGGCTGCGAAAGAACCGCCGTGGATCGTTTGGATACGGGATCAACAGCAGACCGTCTTGCGCGGAAGAGCTTGCCCAGCGCCCCGTGCACATCTCCTCGCTCTCCCCGGCTCTATGACGAGTGATGTCGGCTTGTCTGTCTGGATGCGCCTCGCTCTCTCTGGATCTGCGTCGGTACCGTTCTTTCTAACAGATTTTCATTCTCGGTGGAAACCTTCAACGATCTAGGGGCTTCATATGGAAACTGGGGATCAGATTTTAGGAAAAAGGCAAACTAGCTGGTTGCTTTATTTACACGACTTTATTTTCCTTTGGCTTGGTTAGGATATTTATTTTGGGTTCTTCGCCCGGGTTGGTTTTAATCCTTGCTTTGAGGCAAACATGTTTGCCCCTAAATATTTCGTTGCGAAGTAATTGGTAATTTCAAGGGACCCATTTTAAAATCTGTTAATTTTACTACACGGTTACATTTCTTAATAATTCCTCTCCATCACATCCACAACCTATAGTGTTTGGCCCCGTTATCCTCGTTACCGTACAGGCAAGATATATTCAGACAGACAGAATGCAGGAAAAAAGACACCGTGATTCGTTGGAACCGGCCTGTTGGGTTCGAAGAAGAACGTAGCAGAATAGCAGTTGAATTAGCGCCCTAGTTAGGTAGCGTTTGAATTACTGGTTGGAGGGTGTTTAGGAAACCGGGCCGCGTGAGTCTATCATAGAACCCCTTCTCCCCCCCTTCTCCCCTCCCCTTTCCCCATCAATCTGAATTCACAGCGTGTGCGTGAGTGTGAGAGGTCGTCTGTGCGTGGTGTGTGTGTGTGTGTATGTGGTGTGTGTGAGAGTGAGAGTGTGCGCAAAGCTGAAGCAATCGCTACACATGCCAATCATCAGACACATCGACATAGAGCCTGTCAGCTGCGTGACACGTGTGAGATCAGTGGGCATGAGCGCGCGGAGGGAGCAAATCTAGGCCCTGTTCTTCCCGCTGACTTTTACGCCGTGTTCTACTCCGGGTCGCTGACTGACCGACATACCGCATTTCAGTCCACCAAGTAGTAACATCATAAAAAAAGACCTAAATACTACAATCATTTGTACTTTAGGTGAACTGGAAAGAGTTAGCAGTCCAGCAGAAGGCCTCTTTAGCTGTCTGTTGAAACAGGCAAAACCTAGACAGTCTAACCAGGTGTCCCCCAGCACCAGATCTCTCTGATGGCCTGTCAATAACACTGAGGGGCCAAACACACACTCCCACACACAGAAACACTTCTCCACCCCCCCCTCCCTTCCTCCTCCTTTATTTTACACCTGGTCTGTGGCCCCCGCCCCTAAACCAATCATACGATTCCCCCCGAGTTCCCCCCGCCTCCCCCGCCCCCCCTGCGGCTCGCTCCGCCCCGCCTCCTTCCGACCTGGGTTGGCCCCGCAAACTCACAAATATTTATTTCCTGTACATCAAGAGGAAAGGGGGGCCCCCCTTTCATGGAATGCGGCAACATGGGGGTGTTTGACCCGCGGAGTGCAGATGCTACTGACCACGGTCGGCGCCTTCGCCGCCTTCAGCCTCATGACCATCGCCGTGGGAACGGACTACTGGCTTTACTCGCGGGGCGTTTGCAAGGTCAAGAGCACCAACGAGAACGAGACGAGCAAGAAGAACGAGGAAGTGATGACGCACTCCGGACTCTGGAGGACCTGCTGCCTGGAAGGTGAGACCATGTGACCCCAGATTACCCATAACCCCATATTACCCATAACCCTAGATTACCCATAACCCCAGATTACCCATAACCCCAGATTACCCATAACCCCATATTACCCATAACCCTAGATTAACCCTGACCTCAGATTACCCATAACCCCAGGTTACCCATACCCCAGATTACCCTAAACCCTAATTAACCCTGACCTCAGATTAACCCAAACCATAGTTATTCTGACCTAACCCATAGTTATTCTGACCCTAATCCTAGACCCAACCCCCCCTGGTCTACCACAACTAAACGGATACAGAAACCAGGAAGTCTGTATGTTATGTTCAGGTCTAGTTACTGGTCCTAATAAGGACATCCTGTGACATCACTTCCTCTTGTTCCCGTGGAGACTGCTCAGTGCTGTGTCTGCAGGAGTCTAGTCTGTGTGGCAGGCGTGCAGGCTGGCCTTTTAATCGTCTCAGCAGAGAGCTGGCTGGTCGGGCGCAGGGGGCTTGATAAGACATGTTACACAACACACACACACACACAACACACACACACACAACACACACAAACAGACAGACATACCGTACATGCACACACTGTTGGTGAGGCTTGCCTGGCTATAGACATGTTAGTGTCTTTCTCTGTCTCTTACACACACACATGTAATAGAGATGAGCCATTTTTAAATGGTGTCATTTCTGTGGACTGGTTCTGACTTCATGCTGTTCATATTTTCATCTGACTGTCTGATCGTGTCCTAATTTAGGTAGGATGGTATGTATCCGAGCTTGCGTACTTCCTGACTCTTAAGGCATATTTGTACAATTATATCTGAAACTTTATTGATCCTCAACGAATGCAACAGGAAGTGTCAGTGGGCATGAGTGGAACAGCCTGTTATGTCATTGCATAACTGACTGTCTGGGGGGGCTGAGAGAGAGAAAGGGAGAGAAGAAGATAGGGAGAGAGACACAGAGACACAGATACACAGAGAGAGACACAGAGAGTGACGGCGAGAAGGAGGGAGATGGAGAGAGAGAGAGAGAGAATAAAGAGAATGCTAAAAAGACAGACATAAAGAGAGGGACAACGAGAAAGAGAGAGGGATAGAGAGACTGCCAGAGAGAAAGAGAGATGGAGAATGAGAATGAGAGGGAGATATACTCATATACACAGTATATAAACTGCACACATACATAGAGACGGATCATGTCTAACTTTGACCCAGTTCCCCGGGGGCGTGTTCAACACCACAAGGCCGTCCTCCACATCAATAGAGCAGAATTCCCCCCCTCTCCTGTGTCTATATACTTGTCTGGCCTGTGATCCGACATTCCCGGCATTCCCTGCTGGCAGGGGTCGAGGGGTCGCTAGGCTGCGATGAGGTGGAGCACTTCCTGGGTGCCAGGGAAAGGGGATTGTGAGGTCACCCAGTGAAACGGGATTGTGAGGTCACCCAGTGAAACGGGATTGTGAGGTCACCCAGTGAAACGGGATTGTGAGGTCACCCAGTGAAACGGGATTGTGAGGTCACTCAGTGAAACGGGATTGTGAGGTCACCCAGTGAAACGGGATTGTGAGGTCACCCAGTGAAACGGGATTGTGAGGTCACCCAGTGAAACGGGATTGTGAGGTCACCCAGTGAAACGGGATTGTGAGGTCACCCAGTGAAACGGGATTGTGATGTCACCCTTATTTACATACTCATCATATAAGTGTTTCCTGTGGTGGTGGTGTTTATGAGCTGGATGTGTGTGTGTGTGGGGTGGTGTTTGTGTGTGTGTGTGTGTGTGTGTGTGTGAGAGAGAGAGAGAGAGAGATTGGATGGAGAGAGAGAAAAACAGAGATAATGCCTGGATGAGGTTGGTAGAGAGAGAGAGAATGACTGGATGAGGTTGGTAGATAGAGAGAGAATTACTGGATGAGGTTGATAGAGGGAGAGAGAGAGAGAGAGAGAGAGAGAGAGGAGAGAGAGAGAGAGAGACTGGATGAGGTTGAGAGAGAGAGGAGAGAGAGAGAGAGAGAGATATGTCTGTAGGCCATATCAGCAGACTGTCCCAGTCACACATGCCACTGCACCGATTGATAGATTAGATTAGTGGTCTGACGTGTGCGTTCATGTGCGGTTACACTACTACTCATGTTGTGTGTGTGTGTGTGTGTGTGTGTGAGTGACGTCTGTCTGTGATCTCTCAGTGACAGTATCAAACCTGCGACGTCAGCCTCTCCGTCACACTCTCTCTCTCTCTCTCTCTCTCTCTCTCTCTCTCTCTCTCTCTCTCTCTCTGTTCTCTCTCTCTCTGTCTCTCTCTCTGTTCTCTCTCTCTGTCTCTCCTCTGTCTCTCTCTCTCTGTCTCTCTCTCTCTCTGTCTCTCTCTCTCTTTCCTTCTCCTACTCTCTCCCTTGTCTCTCTCCCAATCGCACTCTGTCTCTCTCCCTCTGCATCTCTCTGTCTGTCTCTCGTGTCGTGACCTGCATTTGAATGCTTGTGATAAGGACTCTGTTCACCATCCATGTATCCAGTGCTACACAGACCAACCACGGCCCTGTATGTATCCGGCTATATGCTTTCACATAGCTTAGCGTTAGCTTAGCAGATGCCCTATCTAGCGTTAGCTTAGCATGCGACCGGTTAGGTTGCAATGCACGCTATTTAGCATTAGATTAGCATGGCCTGCTATTTTAAGCTTGTGCGTCGTACTGCAGTCATCCTTAGACTCCTGTCACGGTACCTCAGGCAGTGTGGGCTATCTTTATCATGCACACACACACACACACACACACACAAACACACACACACAATCTCACTTAAACACACACACACACACACACACACACAGACAATCTCACTTAAACACACTCATGTGCACACACTTCCTCTGACTTCAACACCCACACATTCTCTGACTGACATCCACACACACACAGACACACACACAGACACACACGGACACATTGTGTTATTATTCCTCTGATCTCTTCAAGTACTGTATGTCCCTCTATCATAAAAGTGTGTATGTGTGTGCGTGTAAGAGAATGTATCATGTGCGTGTCTGTGTGTGTACGACTGAGGATGTGTAGCGCGTGTGCGTGTGGTGTGCGTGTGCGTGAGCGTGTGCGTGCGGTGCCTCAGTGCGTTAGGGAACATTCATTATGTTGATAGGGGGCAGGATGACTTCAGCCCCTCGATTGGTCAACACTGCTCATCTCTCTCCTTTACCAAAACAAATGACCACAAATTGTCCGCAAGCTCATCTTTTCCCCGCTTCAGATGCGCTTTTAAGGTGAACTTCAGACGTTTCTCTGGCAAAGTGCTCACACACACACATACGCACACCACACACATCCCCACACACCACCCACACACCCCACCTCACCACACCCACCATCTCCGTCCAGTGGCCACCTGGTTTGATCTGGTTCGATCCGGCTGGCCAGCCTGTCAGTCTGGAGTGATAGCCCCGTACGGGTGGTCCAGCTGTGGAGCCTCACCCTGTGGCTCCAGGCTGTCAGGGGCTTCCGTGATGAATCATACCCCAGGACGGCCTCTCCTTTCTGGGCTTGTGGCTGGAGCTGCCCTGGGGCCTGCTTCAGACGGTGGAGCTCAGTGGGGTTTTAAATGCTGCCATTAATCTCCATCACTCCTTCAGTGGGAGAAAGGGGAGGGAGAGGGGAGGGGTGGCGGGGGGGGTGGGGGGAGTTGGGTGGAGGGGTACAGATGTCTGTCAGAGATGTGTGTGTCTGACTGTGTGTCTGTGTGTGTGTGTGTGTGTGTGTGTCACTCTCATGGCTTTCGCGCCCCACAGAAAGCTTAACAGAGCCAGGGAGAGGAGACGACTCCAGACACACATCAACACTCGTTTTCCCCTCTCCTCATCCCTCCTCTCCTCCTCCCTCATCCCTCCTCTCCTCATCCCTCCTCTCCTCATCCCTCCTCTCCTCCTCTCCTCATCCTCCTCTCCTCCTCTCCTCATCCCTCCTCTCCTCATCCCTCCTCTCCTCACCCTCCTCTCCTCCTCTCTCCTCATCCCCTCTCCTCATCCTCCTCTCCATCATCTCCTCCTCTCCTCCTCCTCCTCTCCTCATCCCTCGCCTCATCCGCCTCTCTCATCCTCCTCTCCTCCTCTCCTCATCCTCTCTCCTCATCTCTCCTCATCCCCCTCTCTCCTCCCCCCTCTCTCATTACGTCTCTCCTCTCCCCTCTCCTCAGCTCCCTCCTCTTCTCCTCTCCTCGTCCCTCCTCGTCTTTCTCCACCCTCATCCTCTCTCGTCTCCTCATCCCGATCCTCCTCTCATCCCGCCCTCTCTCCCCTCTCCTGCTCTCCTCGCTCCCTCCCTCCTCCCTCCTCCTCCTCGCTCATCCTCTCCTCCTCATCCTCTCCCAATCTCCTCGCCTCTCATCCCTTCTCCTCCTCCCTCAAATCCTCCTAGACGAAGAGCAGGGGATAGTATCAGAGGTACGCGGACAGCAAACGTCGATAGGGTGAACTAGTTGCGCATAGTAGGTAATCCCTATCGCCCTCCTTCCCCCTTTCTTCCTCTTTTCTATTTTCTTCCTCTCCTCTTTCCGTCCAGCCGCCCCACTTCTAAGTGCCCTGCTCTAGACGGAGACATGGGATGAATAAAACATTCATCACACAAAGCGAGAGAGAGAGAGAGAGTGGAGAGGGAAGGTTAGCCACCTAGGGAGAGACGGGAGAGAGAGAGGAAGGTTAGATGAGGGAGAGAGAGAGAGAGAGATGCGAGAGTGAGGGCGAGTGTTGGAGAGGAAGGTCCTATAGATGCGAGAGAGAGAGGGAAGGTGGAGAGATGCTACACTGAGACGAGAGACTAGCTAGAGAGAGTTGGAGCTGGGAACGTTCTAGCCGGGAGAGCGAGGAGAGAGGGAAGTTTCGTCTCTTCCGCGCGCGCGCGCGCGCGAGCGCTTTTGCGCTATCGCTGTTTTCTCTTGCCCTGTCTCTCTTTCTCTCTAGTTCTCTCTCTCCGGTTCTCTCTCTCTCTGTCTCTATTCCGTTCTCCATCTGCCTCTCGCTCGCTTGGTCATTTTCCGCGGGCTCTTTGCGCTCGGCTCGCGTCTCTCTCTCTCTCCTCTGCTCTTATGGTCCTCTCTCTCTCTCTCCATCTCGCCTTTCTCTCTCTCTCATCTCTCGCTCTGCCTGTGCTCTGCTCTCGGGGTTCTTTTACTTCCTGTCTTTTTCCACTCGCTGGTCTCCTTTTCCTTTCCTTCTCCTCTTCGCTCGTCTCTCTCTTGTAGAGAGGCAACAACACACACACACACACCCTTGTGGCTGTGTCTGTGGGATGTCACTGTAGCAGTGCCTCTCTCTCTCTGTGTGTGTGTTAGGTAGTGTGTGTTGGAGGCTGTAGCTACAGTAGAGGATGTGTTTAGGGTGCACCTGTAGGAACACACACAGCGTCATTTTTTGCGTGTCGAAGACCATGTAGCGAGTATCACTTTGTGTGTGTGTGTATGTCGCTGTGTGTGTGTGTGTTATGTGTGTGTGTGAAGGGATGTAGCTACAGTGTGTGTGTGTGTGTGTGTGTGTGTGTGTGTGTGTGTGTGTGTGTGTGTGTGTGTGTGTTGAAGGTATGTAGCTACAGTGTGTGTGCGCGTGTGTGTGTGTGTGTGTGTTGAAGGGATGTACTACAGTGGTGTGTGATTGTGTGGTGTGTGTGTGTGTTGAGGGATGTAGCTACAGTGTGTGTGTGGTGTGTGTGTGTGTGTGTGTGTGTGTGTGTGGTGTGGTGTGTGTTGTGTGTGTGTGTGTGTGTGTGTGTCTGATGGGATGTGCCGGCGCTGCGCCCCGTGTGTGTGTGGCCAGCCCATCCGTGTGTGTTCGCTCAGATCAGTATAATCCAGTCAGTCCTGTTGCCAGTCAAGCTAATGACCCAGACCTAAGCTGGCTTTCACCAAACATTATATGCTGCTTAACGGTACACACACACACACACACATGCACGTGACACACACACACACTCAACCACACCATAGATACATCCCTTCAACACTCACTCACTCACAACCACCACACACACACACACTACGCACACATGCCACAACACATGCACGTGACACATGCACGTGACACATACACCCACACACACCCACACACCTCAACCACACCATAGATACATGCCTTCACCTCACTCACAACCACACCACTACCCACAGACATTACAATGTTGTAACATTGTGTTATTTTACTAAATATTGTTTTGTAGAGCACTTTGCTTCATTCCAATCCCAACAGTCATTTGTAATGTTTTTGGAAAGGAGCGAGTCCAGACCACTCTCAATAACCTACCAAAGGACGTGCGTTTGCGTGTGTGCGTGTGTGTGTTTGTGGTCTGGCATATTGTTGCACTTAGCCAGCTGCTAGATTGGCTAGCTTTCTATTGGTAGAAGTCTCCTTCGTCTCAGAGGAGAGATGTGAGGGTAGAAGAAGATATAGGCGGAGAGGAGGAGGGGGGAAGGAAGGCAGGAAGGAGACGACTGAGGATGCATGGGATAAGTGGATAGGGGAGGATAGTGCTGCAGTGATGGACGCTGTCGGTGCAGACGGGGCTGCGTCAGGATTGTCGTTGGTCACGGCGCCGTCGGCGCTGCCTGAGTCGGCGCTGCAGGCGCAGCGCCCTGCGGCTGAGCGTGCGGCGCGCGGTCGGCGAGCTGGGCGGGGCCGGCGGGGCGCGGCAGCGCTCCGTGCAGGGGACGTCGCCGCGCGCTTCGCGCTGCAGCGCGGCTGCTGTGCGCAGCATACGAGGCGGTCTGTTCCGTATGTGCGTTTCCTGTCATGACTCGCTCTGACGCTCCTCTCGCTCGGAGGCTTTCCCAGTCCTTCACCTACCGCTGCTGTGTAACCGTGGCAATGGGATGCTGCGTAAACACCAAACGCGGCGACGGTTGCCTTGTCGAGACACATGTTGCGCTCGAGTCGCGTCTCGTAACACTCACACACAAACACTCCCACACACACACACACACACACACATCCTGTGACAGACAGACATCAATCACCACACAGGGACAGACTGACACTGTCATGGTGACTAAAGAGACAGACAAAACGGTGCAGTACATGTTATGACATGTTTAGCATTCTGGCAGTTGAGATCAGTCCCACATTGTAAATGCCACTATTTAGACCAAACAAGCGGCCAAATCAAACAAAATCGTTATATTGGTTTAGGGAGAGCAGCAAATATCATATACCGCAGTCAAGACCAAACCTCATAGTTAGATGGATTTCGAATGCTAATATGGTCACACACAATAAACACGTCATTACCAACACAGTTAAACAGAGCTCGACGTCAACAACCTAATCCACGACTAGTAGTCCATAAATCAACACTCTGTTTGCATTGTGCTCACGTTCTGTGGAGATGATAATCTGCAAAAACGGCTGAGTTTGTTTTCTTTCCTAATTAGCCAAGCTGCCTGTAGAGGTGGTGTGGTGTGTGTATGTGTGTGTGTGTGTGTGTGGTGTGTGTTGGTGCATGATAGATCACCACAGTACATAGGTGTGTAGGGCTGGATATAGGACAGAGCAGTAAAGTGCAGTACAGTGTGACATACTACAGTACAGTGTAGTATTTAGCGTATAGTCTTGTTACTTAGCACCTGGTTTACTTACAGTGTAACATGTTAGCGTAATAGTCTTGTGTAGTGTAGCAGCCTGGTTTACAGTATAAGTGTAGCAATGTTTAGCGTCTAGTCTTGTTAGTGTAGCAGCCTGGTTTACAGTAGAGTGTAGCATGTTAGCGTAGTCTGGTGTAGTGTAGCAGCCTGGTTTACAGTCAGTGTAGCATGTTAGCGTATACCTTGTGTAGTGTAGCGCCCTGGTTTACAGTACAGTGTAGTATGTAGCAGAATAGTCTTGTGTAGCTTGGCAGCCTGGTTACAGTACAGTGTAGTATGCTTAGCGTAAGTCTTGTCTAGCGTTTAGCACAGTCTGTGTATAGCGTTGCGACACAGTCCTTGTATAGCGTTAGCACAGTCGTTGTAGTAGCGTTAGCACAGTCTTGTATAGCGTTAGCACAGTCTTGTTACGTGTTAGCACAGTCTTGTATAGCTGTTAGCACAGTCTTGTATAGCGTTAGCAAGTCTTGTATAGGCGTTTCACAGTCTTGTATAGTGTTAGCACAGTCTTGTATAGCGTTAACACAGTCTTGTATAGCGTTAGCACAGTCTTGTATGCGTTAGCACAGTCCAGGACGGGAGAAGGGGGGCTGAGTAGGAAGAGATGTTGCCACCTCGATCTCGCCGTTTTTAGCGCGCGCGGGGAAGGTGCCGACAGCCTCATCCTGCGGGCATCTCGATCCCTAGCAGCAGGCGTGCGTGTGTGTGTGTGTGTGTACATTGTGTGTGTGTTTGGTAAGGTGTGTGTGTGTGTGTGTGTGTTTACAGTGTGTGTGTGGGTAAAGTGTGTGTGTGTGTGTGTGTTTACATTGTGTGTGTGTGTGTGTGTGTACCGTGTGGTGTCTGTGTCTGTGTGTGTGTGTGTACGCGTGTGGTGTGTGTGTGTGTGTGTGTTGTGGTGTGTGTGTGTTGCGTGTGTGTGTCTTTGTGTGGTGTGTGTTTGTGTGTGTGTGCGTGTGGGGTGTGTGTCACATTGTCGTTTGTGTCACGTGTGTGTGTGTGGTGTGTCCCAGTGTGTGTGTGTCTGTGTGTGTGTTGCGGCAGGTTCTTCTGACATCAGTAAAGTTACGTGAGTGGGCATGGACACATACCATCTGTGATGAAACTAAGCTTAAATGGCCGTGTGTGTGGTTGTTTGTGTGGTCTGTGTGGACAGTGTGTGTGGTCTGTGTGTGTGCGTGTGTGTGTTGTGTGTGTGTGTGTGTGTGTGTGTGTGTGTGTGGGCAGCCTCAGCATATGTTCGAAGAGTGTTTGTTGTTGGGCGCGGCTACACACCCTCCATAACGACCGTCTCCAGGTATCCATGAACAGAGCATGACTCAGACGCAACCGCCGTTACACACCAGCTTTCAGCTGTGCTGCTGTAGGAGGCACACACACACACACAATACACACACACACCACACACACACACACACACACACACACACACACACACACATACGTGCACGTACACACACACAGATACACACCACACACACACACACACACACACACATGCACGTACACACACCAGATACACACCACACACACACACACCACACACACATACACACACCATACACACACACACACACAGCATACACAACAACACACACATACGTGCACGTACCCACACACATACCGCCACACCACACACACACGCACGACACACACACACACACCACCACACACATCCCCACATGCGTGGTAACAGTGGAGCTCAGCATTATGTACTGATGCGTTATGCAACACACACACACACACCACACACACACACCCACACACACACACAGTAAATCAGCAGGGTTTCCCCAGTGAGGGAGCTCCTCGAGGAGGGTCATATGGAAGCAGAATGCGACTGTTACTCCTTCCTGAACACTCTGTACTGGACTGTCACTATGGATTACGGTGAGCGTGTGTGTGTGTTGTCTGTGTGTGTTGTTTTTGGTGCGTGTTGTTTGTTTTTTGTGTGCATATGTGTGTGGTCTGTGTTGTGTGTGGTTCTGTAATTGGTGTATGTGTGGGGGGAGGGGGAGGGGAGGGGAAATGTGTTTCTATGTATACGCAAAAATCCAAATCAGGGTATGTTTTGTGTGTCTCTGACGTTTGTGTGTGTGTGTGTGTGTGTGTGTTTTGTGTGTGTGTGTTTGTGTGTGTGTGTGTGTTGCATCAGAGGTCAGGTCAGGATTAAAGGTCCAACCTATTTCCCAGAGTGAGGTTTATATGGTCGTTCAATGCT
>CAEFZP010003852.1:0-82500 GCA_903064625.1 Mallotus villosus
GGAGCTTGCAAGACCACGTCCGTCACATACCCGTGACACCTGCCTACAGTAAACACGACTCACATCTACTAACAACCTACTACACAATAAGGAGCAACACCCTGCTTGCTTCGAACTTATAGACCTATTATTAAGCAAACCAAGCATCAAAAAATGTTTAAGGAAGGCATACTGTTAGTTTCTATGATTGCAGAGTACTATGCGCAGTACTGTAGAGTGACTCACTGGGCTGATGGCTTAATGATAGGTCTAACGCTTTTCTTAACATCAATGGGGTGCTAATTCCTCACTTCTGATGAAAACTAATTGATCTTCAGCAAAAAAACTATTATTTTGGTTACCTGGTTCGAGAAGAAAAAAATGATAGGAAGAGAAATATTTAGACTGGAGTAGATCAGAAAGAATGGAATGAGCAGGGTGCAGAAACTGAGAAATGCGGACCCCACCGAGCCCCTCCACTGGGGCCTTTTCCTCAAGCAGAGGGGCCTGGATGGGGGCTTGACCGAGACCGAGGGGTCTTGCCGTGTCCAAAATGATTTAGGGCAACAAGAAGTGAAAAGTGGAGTCAGGTGGCTGAGTGGTTAGGGAATCAGGCTAGTAATCAGAAGGTTGCCGGTTCGATTCTGGCTGTTCAAATTACATTGTGTCCTTGGGCAAGGCACTTCACCTTACTTTGCCTCGGGGGAATGTCCCTGTACTGTAAGTTGCTCTGGATAAGAGCATCTGCTAAATACATGACTAAATGTAAACACAACCAGGCCAAATAGCTCCTAGAACGCTTTCTGTCTCTCCCGCCGACTCTTCCCTGTGCCGGAACAATGCCATATATACAGTGACTCTTCCCTGTGCCCGGCACAATGCCATATATACAGTGACTCTTCCCTGTGCCCAGCACAATGCCATATATACAGTGACTCTTCCCTGTGCCGGAACAATGCCATATATACAGTGACTCTTCCCTCGTGCCGCACAATGCCATATATACAGTGACTCTTCCCTGTGCCCCGGAACATGCCATATATACAGTGACTCTTCCCTGTGCCCGGCACAATGCCATATATACAGTGCATGAAGTAGTCAAGGCCCTGACCAATTCAATTACACATGGTAAGATGACATTCATCGTGGCCGATGACATTCATTCTGTTAACATTGACTTCAAACCCCTGAAAGTCAATTAACTGTTGTAAGGTGTCACAGGTTTGATATTGGGAAGTATTTTTAAGAAATATATCACTTCTGTATTCAAGAATATACATCCCCATACATTTATATTTGGTAGAGCCATCATTAGCTGCAAAAAGTGTTTTGGTGTATGTGTACTGGCTTTGTACACAATGTTTACTCTAGATTGGTTGGACAATGCTTGTGGTCCTCACATGGTCATATGATGCCACAAATTCTCAATGGGACTGAAATCAGGACTTTGACCAGCCCACTGTAAAACATTCATCTTTCTGGTCTCTAAGCACACCAGGATAATATATAGTGTTATATATGAGTATAGTCTGATATTATACTGCTAACACCCGAAGATCACAAGACCACATCGATATATTGCTGTTACGCATCCGCTCTTTAAGCAGTTGGTGTTGACGGTGGATTGAAGACAGGAATATGTGCACGTTATATATAACAGTCGTAGAAGCCTTTCACAGTGCTGGTGCGAAGGAGTCGTCTCATACTGCAGTGAGCGTCTGAGGAGGCGAGAGAGAGAGAGCGCGAGAGAGGAGACTGACTAGAGGGCGGAGATCATGAGGAGCAAGAGCAGAGATTGTGACAGATAGAAGAGACAAGTCGCTCGAACTGAGCACGAGCACGAGCTAGAGTGTTGGAGAGAATACGCTCTCGACATGAGGAAGAGGAGAGACTGATGCAACGAAACGATAAGCCACTGCTGTAAACGACGCGATCGTTGGACTCAGCGTCAGAGTTCGCCCTAGCTATCAGAGATGCGCGTTACCGTCTGTGTATGGAACGGACTACGCTAGCGAGGAGCTCTTGACGCAGGATGAGAACGATGAGAGAGGAGAGCTAGGCGACACGAGCAGAGAGGTAGTCTGAGAGTCGATGAGAGAGAGTGCAAAAGGGACGAGAGGAGAGAGAGTGCGCAGATGCCATTGTACGGAGAGACAGAGGCGAGCAGAGAGGAGCATGACAGGGAGAGAGACGAGGAAGGTGACGTTTCGAGAGAGATGAGAGAGAGAGAGGAGGAGGCAGACTGAGAGCAGGAGAGAGAGAGAGAGAGAGAGAGAGGAGAGGAGAGCGTGGAGAGAGAGAACGTGAGAGCATGAGAGCATGAGAGAGAGAGAGAGAGAGAGAGAGCGGAGGAGAGAGAGAGAGAGAAAGTTTGTAGAGAGAGAGGAGAAGACAGATGGACAGGGAAGACAAGGGAAACATTCCCAATGATGCACCAGCGCACAACCGACAAGCAGAAATAAGAAACACACATGATGACAGGGCTGTGATATTCCCCAACCACACACTCTACTTATCAAATGTGTGACTTTTTACGTACATGTATACTTTATATATTTATATTATAAAAAGTTTCCATTCTGCTTTATGTTTTTCAAACCTGCTTGTAGCCCTCAGGATGCTCTCTGCTGGGTAATGAGGAGGTAGTGTAAGTGTCTGTGTTTCTGTTTGTGTATTTCAGTGTGTACATTAGGAGTGTGTTCTGTCTGTCTGTCTGTGTGTTTATGCGTGTGTAGTCTGTGCGTATGTTTGGGAAGTGTTGAATACAATATACTCTATGTATGTGTGTTCTGTGTATGTATATTTGTGTGGGGTGGGGGGGGGTGTTGGGCAGTAGATTGTAGTAGAATGAGTGAAAGCATTACATGGCTGAACGCTCTGCTGGTTCCTTGCAGAGCTCCTAGACTGTCCAGAGTGCAATCTCCTCCGACACCGTCACACTCTTTCACACTGGGGTGGGTCACAGGGAGGGCAGCAGTATGTGTGTGTGTGTGTGAGTGTGAGAGTGTGTGTGTTTGTATGATTAACAGCATGCCCTTTACTGCCCTTGCGCAGCGGAGGCCAAAACATTCAAGTTGAATCCCCTCTACACACACACACACAACAGACGGAAGGAAGTCACACTGGCACGTCATGGTGACATTAAAGAGCCTGCCCTGCACGCTTTGAGGGAGCGCCCCTGTGCTCATCCTTTGTGGGAGCGCCCCTGTGCTCATCCTTTGTGGGAGCGCCCCTGTGCTCATCCTTTGTGGGAGCGCCCCTGTGCTCATCCTTTGTGGGAGCGTCCCTGTGCTCATCCTTTGTGGGAGCGTCCCTGTGCTCATCCTTTGAGGGAGCGCCCCTGTGCTCATCCTTTGTGGGAGCGCCCCTGTGCTCATCCTTTGAGGGAGCGCCCCTGTGCTCATCCTTTGTGGGAGCGCCCCTGTGCTCATCCTTTGTGGGAGCGCCCCTGTGCTCATCCTTTGTGGGAGCGCCCCTGTGCTCATCCTTTGTGGGAGCGCCCCTGTGCTCATCCTTTGTGGGAGCGCCCCTGTGCTCATCCTTTGTGGGAGCGTCCCTGTGCTCATCCTTTGAGGGAGCGCCCCTGTGCTCATCCTTTGTGGGAGCGCCCCTGTGCTCATCCTTTGAGGGAGCGCCCCTGTGCTCATCCTTGTCAAGTTGGCGTGAATCAAAGAGCTGTGGTGAGATGCACTCCACTAACAGGCTAAGTGTTGCTTGTAACACTTAAATGAAACACTTTTTAAATGAAAATTTGAAACTCCCCTGTAGCCAGTAAAGCGTCTGTCACTGTTGGGTAGACTATTCACGTTCTCATGAAGTCATTCCTTAACTCCACTTGGTCTAGGTTCTTGATAGTAGCTGTATGTCATATTTAATGTTATATCATAACAGGTCATAATTATGATCAAACAAACAATATTGTTTCCACGTTCAATGTCTTCCCAAAGAGCCAATACACTACCCAGCACATTCATATAGTAAACATTTCTAAGTCATCCAGCTTAAACATTGATTTAGTCGTATCACTCAAGTTATTATGATTATTTATCCATTATACCTATAAAAGTTTGCATCATTTAATCATTTAGAAGGATACAAAAATTGTGCAAACATAGAAATTCATTACTCTCATAGAGAGAGAAGGATGAGACAAATATATTTATTAAGCAGTTCTTTTTAAATGGTAACTGAAATATCTATTGATTATTACTGATATGTTTAATTCATAATATGTTGGCCTCTTTTCTCTGCCCCATATAGCCCTGAATATTCCGGTGACTTCCACAAATACAAACAAACAACCAGAGGTTAGGGATTATAAAAGTGTATTAGAAAATACTTGTTAAAATATGAATAGCTTGAGAAAATATCAATCATAGAGTCTGATATCTCATGTTTGCGTCTCTTTTTATCTCACATTGTTTATTCAGCCAAGGCAGAATGAATAGTCTCTTGACACTCTTGGCTATGTCAACTACGCTATGAAATATATATTTCTCAATCTAAGGGCAAGTAGAGCAGCAGACACATATCTGATTTATAGTGAGAGTACATAACTCTAAACACCACACAACACCCTCTCTCATGAGACAACAGTCATTTCTCACTATAGCCAAGCATGACTAAAGGATGAAGCAGACGCCAGCATGCAAACAAACACAATTGTCCATGTTGCCATGGAGAAGAATCTGTAAATTGACTTAATTGGATCTCCGAAACTCACTCGACTCTGGACTGTACTAGTTCACAAGATTCTGTGTGGATTTGGGAACGTTGAAAGTCACTGCTCAAAACGAGAGAGGAGAGAGAGAGAGAGAGAGAGAGAGAGAGAAAGAGAAGTGGGAGAACATCAAAAACAACGAGAGAGTGAGAGGGAGATAAGCGAGAAAAGAGAGAGGAAGTAAAAGTTTGAGAAAGAAAGAGGAGGAAAAAAAGAGTGTGAGCAATTCAGCGTGTGACGGTTATCTGTTTTCATCTGACCCCTTGACCCCTGAATGACTTCCTGTTGGCAGAAGCATTGCGTCAGCTCTGTGTGCGTCTGTGTGTGTCTGCGCTGACATCAGCAGTTAGACACCCCTCATTTCACCGCCTCAGCACCCCTCAGCATTGCACCCCGTTCCCTCTCCACATTCCCACACCCATCGCCCTCCCCCACACCCATCGCCCTCCCCCACACACACCCACCGCCCTCACCACCCTCCCCCACACCCACCGCCCTCCCCCCTCACCCACCGCCCTCCCCCACACCCACCGCACCTCCCCCCGAATGTGTCAACAAGACGGCAATTCCCTCATCCTTTGAGACTGAAATATTGAACTCTCGCTCAATCCAGCCCATCTGCCTGGGTGTATCTGAGCGCAATTATGGACCGTAGTGCACACTTATGATCCAGAGAACTTCTCTGTATGAGGCCATCTATCTCTCGCTCTCTCTTGCTTTTATCACCACTATCACCAGGTCAGTGAGTTTACAGGCTTCCATATTCCAACACAGGTCTATGGGTATTTATGAGCTAACTAACAGCATCGAAACTGCACAATGAGCATCATCAATTACACTGTAGCGGGAGGCGCCTCATGGCCAGGAACCATACATCTCCATTCTGGGGAATTAACAAGCTGTCTGCCATGTGTGTGTTTGTGCATGCCCCGTGTGCAAACATGTATCATTCATGTGTACGTGTCTGTGTATGAATACTTTCATTTGTATGCATGTGCAAGTGTGTGTGTGTGTGTGTGTGTGTGTGTGCGTGGGCACACCTGCAAGGCGGTCCTCGCCATCCGGATCCCATGCATCCTGATTGGGGGGCGTTATAATTAACGAGCTCGCTTCGTACGTGCTACTCTGTGACAAATAAGGCGCTTGTCTTCGGTGACCTAACCAAGGTCTGCTGTCTGTTCTAATGCGCTGGGGGAGGAGAGGCTGAAAAATAGCTGTGTAGATGGGTCACCCTAATCTGGTGTGCGGAGGGAGAGAGTCACACTGACCTGTGAGTCAGGCAGTCTCTTCCTCTTATAAGCCCTGTCTGTAGGGAGGAAGTGTTGGAACAGGTCCAGGGCCAAGGGTCAAGAGTGGGAAATAGTTGGCATCGGTCCAGACTCACAGTGTCTTCCTGTAGAAACTACACACAGGAATGCTTAAGGTTCATCTTATTCTGATGCATCGTATGCGAGAGAGCAAGAGAATGGCTGGGTGAGATTGGTCTGCCACCACTAGCACATCTATCGGAAAAGGCGTTGTTTGATTGAAAACCAACCATCCAGCAAGACGTCGAAGGTATTTGTCTCCTTCTCCCCTCCGTTCTCAAAACGTTCATTTGCGGTAATGGTGATGGTGGACGTGAAATGCAGCCAATGGAGTTGAGGGAGCTGAGAGAGAGAGAAGAGAGAGAGAGAGAGAGAGAGAGAGAGAGAGGAGAGAGAGAGGAAGAAATGACAGAGAAAGCGTAACTGATGGTTACAATGACATGGTATTAACAAGCTATTGTTCAATCAACCGAGTTCAGTGAAACCTGCTTACCCCTTGGAGAGAGAGAGAGAGAGAGAGAGAGAGAGAGAGGAGAGAGAGAGAGAGAGAGAGGAGAGAGAGAGAGAGAGAGAGAGAGAGGTGAAGGTGTACAGCTCTGCCCTCCAGCTGTGCTCCGCATTGAGATGCGTAATGACAGTTCTTGTAGCAAAGAATGAAAGATTGTCATTAACATGACTCAATCATTCCTGCTCTACACCCCAAATAACAGCGGAAGTGCGAGAGGAGAGGAGGAGAGGATGAGGGGCGGGGCGGAGAAGGAGGACGAGGAGGAGAAGTAGAGCCTAACGAACAGAGGGAGAAGGAAGTGAGGACATTGAAAGCGGTTCAATTTGTACTAAATATAGTCCGTTTCGCACTCGCTCCCTGCACATCTTGAATGGACGTGGCAATTTGGCCACCATCATTTATTTCAAAAGGATTGGTCCAATTGGAAAAATGATAACTTATATTATTCACTTTTATTCAAAGCGAGTGTGTGCGGGGGAGGATGGTTGGGTGCAGGGACTAATTATACCAGTATAACAATGTAGATATAGACCTGTCTTCAAGGAGCTTAGGAACAAATTGAAACAATCACAAGTGATTGGCTCTTCTACAGAGCCAGAGGCGGCCTTGACAGGAAGTACATGCCAATCCGGTCACAGGCTCTGAAACGGACATGGCTTAATGTTCCTGACAGGAAGGACTGAGAGAAGGAGGGTGAGGTGAGTGCGGTGCGGGGGGGGAGGGGATGGGGAGGGCATTTTGGTCTGAAGCTGTTTTACACTGCACATCACCGCCGTCAACCCTACGCATGTCATTCTCTATTACGCTAAACGCACAGTCCTTTGATGAAAAAGGCTCTATATTTATCTCCAGAGGATGAACTTTGACAAAACTGCTCCACTTAACGAGACTGGAGGCTGAAGACATGTCTTCCTCACGTCTCCAGTCACTCTGCATCCCACCATGGAAAGAGATGTGAGGAGTCGCAAGACACGTCACCTCACCGCGATGTAGCTTTCCTTTCCGTTTATGTAACCTAAGCAACGAGATCAGGGGTGTGAGGGGAAGGAGGAGGAAGGAAGGAAACGTCAGGAAGGGAGAATAGTACGATGTGGTTTCTGGAACTGGATCTTACTTCAGTCATGGACCCAGCTCTGAGCATTCTGAGGAAGCCCTAACTGTCATTCAGCTTCGCTAGAGTAGGATGTATCAAGCTGTATCAAGTACTGGAGTCTGAAAAACCATGCATCTTCTGCATCTAATTGTGTGTGTGTGTGAGTGCGTGTTTACATGTGTGTGTGTGTTTACTTGTGTGTGTGTGTGTGTGTCATCCACCTACCCTGGTGCTGGTCGTACACTGGTCTCAGCTTCGGTTGGTAACTTCTGCAATGCATCTTGCTCTGCAATTCCACTGTTGCCATGACAAACATACTCTTATCATTCCGTTGGCAGTCATCGGTTCCTGTGCTAAACCACACACAAACACGCACACATACACTCTCTCAGGGCCGGGCGCTATGCCACCGTTGAGCAGTTTAACCCAGCTGGCTTTACACAAATTCTAACTAGCAGCGCGCACACACACACACACAAACACAACACACGTTTTGGAACTTTCAGATGAATGCTGCCGCCAATCAAATGCCATCAAAGAGGAGGAGTAGGAGGCCTGTGCTGAGTGCAGGCTGTGACGTCTGGCCTTCTGGGAGAGAGGGAAGAGGGATGAGGGACGAGGGCAAGGGAGGAGAGGAGCAGATAAGGGTGATTGTAGCTGCCTTATGTTTCTTGGTCTGACGCTAACACACCGGGACAGGAAGAGGAAAAAATGAGGGGGTGGTGGGGGGGGAGAAACTAGGCTATCTGCGTGCAGCGTCTCTGTCGCATGCGTTAAGAGGTCAGAGGAAGTGAGAGAGAGAGAGACAGAGAGAGAGAGAGAGAGGAGAGAGAGAGAGAGAGAGAGAGAGAGAGAGAGAGAGAGAGAAGGGTGAAGTACGGGAAAGGCAGAGAAAGGCAGGGAGAGGCAGAGAACCCCCCCAAAACGGAATCAGAGCAGAAGAGGAGGAGAGCAAGGAGAATGGAGGGAAGATTAATGAGTGGAGGGGAATCAGTGAGAGAGGGGGAGAGAGAGATCAGGAGATAGAGGTCGAGGGGAGGAAGGCAGGGGCGGAGGAAGGTTGAGGAGAGAGACGAGGTTGAGAGCCGATGGGAGTGAAGCAGATTAAGGGATAGCGATAGAGAGAGAGAGAGAGAGAGAGAGAGAGAGCAGAGAGAGAGAGAGAGAGAGGAGAGATGAGAGAGAGGAGAGAGAGAGAGAGAGAGAGAGAGAGAGAAGGATGGAGGGCCAATAATAAAGGTCAAGTACAGTGCAATCATCACATCCCATAATCTACTCTTGTGCCTTTAACTATGTATCTAGTTCCGTGCCGGCCTCACCATCTTGGATACTGTCTTCCAATTTTCTAGAATCCGATCAAAGTTAACTGCCTTTTTCTTGGCCTCTCTCTATTTCTCTCTAGCTGTCTCTCATTTTCTCCACCATCATGCTTGCCATGAACCGAATAATCTGTCCTTCAGAATTGAAGGCTTTTAAAGAAACACTTCAAAAAAGCAAGCAGCAAACATGACTTCTCACAGCACAAACACGCACAAACACATTTACGCCGGCATCGTCGCCTCACTTCAACTAATAACAGGATGCATCGCATTTGAATAATTTCAACTGAATGGGCGCATCGTGTCCGGAGGGCAAAACAATGTGTGCGAGTGCCGACTGATGAGCCAGTGCCGCGTGCTTCTAGAGACCGCCAGCCCCACGCTGGGAAGTCTGGAGACTGTCTCTGTGACCAGCGAGCAGTGCAGCTGTGACAGACACAAACACAAGCCTGCAGGATGACTCAAACTCGACATCAATACATGAAAGCAAGATTTTCGTGGAATTCTGCTCTCGTCGTGAATACACGTTTTGTGGCTGTGTGTGTGTGTGTGTGTGTGGGGGGGGGGATGCTGGGGAGTAGGGGGTGGAGGATCTGGAGGGTCTGGAGGGGCGTGGGGGGCATAGGGGGGATGTGGTGGGGTAGAATGAGTATAGGCATGTCCTCGTTTTTCGTTGATTGTCATATTGATTGGCTGAAAGCACGTAATCAATATGTGTAACTTGTAGCCAGCTGGATTTACGGTCTATACAATGAGAGGACAAGGAACTGGCAATAAATATAGTCTCTAGCCGAGCTCATGAATAACCTGATCATTACCACATGCATGCAAACACATGCACACACACTCAAAGACACACGCACTCATGATCATTTCTCCTCTAGAGGACATGAGCGTTATTGAGTGGACTTAACTCCTCAGCTTTGACAGTGAAGGCCTATGGTGTGTGTGTGTTTGTGTGAGCATTTGTGTGTGTGTGTTGTGTTGTGTGTGAGAGTGTGAGAGTGCGTGTCAAAAAAGCTGTTGTCATTCTCAAGGTCAGAAATGTCAGCAGTAGTCATTAACTTAACCGCTGATTGGAAATCCAGCTGGAATTCAGATTATGTGACTAAAAATGAAGAGAGGATCAAATTGACCTATATGCAGAAAGCAAGCAAGAAAGAAAGAAAGAAAGAAAGAAAGAGAAAAAGGGAAAGGGAAAAAAAGAAAGAAAGAGAAAACAAACTTCTCTGTTCTCTGGAACTTCACACACTGAGTGCTGCTTGGTCTACTGTATTATAGTGAGAGATGCTATCTCATTTTCCCTCCTAATTTTTTATGTGTTCTGCGTTCAAATGCCTTTGATACACACACACACACACACACACATGTGCGTGCACACACACACTGGGCTGTGGATAACTTGGCACTGCAGAAAAGAGTTCTGATGAGATATAAAAGAACCTCCTTGTTGTTCATGCTGCTCTTGAAGTTAGGCTAGTTGTGGCTGGAGCTTGTAATAGGGTTGGGGCAGGGGCTGAGGCTGAGGCTGAGGCTGAGGCTGAGGCTGGGGCAGGGGCTGTGTTTTGGCCGGGGACTATCATGGGCTGGGGCTGGGGCTGTGGCGGATGCTGGTCGTATATTTTCAGGTTTAATCCACTCCCTGCCCTTCAGAAGTCCAGCTGTGATGCGTCAAAGTCACAAAATGTCACATGGCCGTAAAGCCTGCCGGCCAAATGGGCATTTCATCACTGGAAATAATGAATCCGAGTTCCGCTAATGAAAAATCCTAATCTCCGTGTTAAAAATACCAGCTAAAAACCCCAGCTAATAATCTCAACAAGAGCCAACACTAATTAATCCATTACGGTTAGTCTGTTTTATTCTCTCTTAAACCTCCATCCCTTCTCTTCCCATGGCATGACAACGATTTCCCACACTGAAAGGAGCTGCATACTTCTGCTTTAGCGTCAATGAGCTGTTTCTCTCTTATCAGCTGCCTGCGCGTCTGTGCCGTCTCTCTGCTCTGAAAGCCTCGTGCTGTTCTCTCCCAGAACAGAGAGAGAGAGAGAGAGAGAGAGAGAGAGAGAGAGAGAGAGAGAGAGAGAGAGAGAA
Organism: Mallotus villosus; assembly: GCA_903064625.1. Lineage (NCBI taxonomy): Eukaryota > Metazoa > Chordata > Actinopteri > Osmeriformes > Salangidae > Mallotus > Mallotus villosus. Next base: position 11,021 of record CAEFZP010003852.1, read on the forward strand.
GGGGGTGGGGTGTGTTCCCAGGCCCTCTGTGCCCAGCCTTAGCTCTCTGCCCTGGGGGGTTGCGGGGTCCAACCCTGCCAGTCCACCCCTGGATCCTCCAGGGCTCCAGCACCCAGACCTCTGAACAACGCCACCAAACAACCACCTAAAGAATGGGCCCTTTTGTGTGAAGGCTCCGGATCAAAAGGAGCCTGAATCAAACCAAATCTCTTTTCAAGCTGGAAAGTAATTGCGGTTTTGTTGTGGTCCCCTCAAATGGAGAGATCTTCAGAGAGATGAGATGAGAAGAGTTGGCCTTCTGATGATGAGAGAGAAGAACCGAGCTGATTGGTCGATCGTGTGATCGGGGATCTGTCTGAGATGTCTTTCATTTGCCCGTTCAGAAAAACAACAGAATTTAATTATTAGGCAACTTTCCAGACCTCCCGAGACTTCTGAAACTCTTTTAGAGGAACAGAGCACAACACAACCAGCAGCCTCAAAGTGTTGTGAAAGCCTGTCAGCAGAATGAGATCATCACTGCAGCTTGAGCACTGTAAGCCTGTGACAATCTAGAACACACCACTCCAAGAAGCATGGGAGCGAAAGAGTGAGAGATAACAAAAGAAAGAGTAGAAGAGGCGAAAGAGGAGAAAGATAATGTAAGGGGGAGACGGAGTGAGAGAGACAGGGAGGGAGAGGAGGAGATGGATGGGAAAGAGAACTGGTCCAGAGAGAGAGACAAGAGAGAGAGAGAGAGAGAGAGACAAGGAGAGCTTGCCAGAGATTCCATCAGTAAGGTAACATTACAGGCCATGTCACAGAGCTCAGAAGATAGTGTTTGAAATGTACACTGGTGCTACTGGCCTTCCCGTATGCTGTTTACAATTCTGGATCGGTTACCTTGGCGGTAACTTACTTCTTCAAATTACATACATGAACACACACACACACACACACAAATACTGCAAGGAAACAAAACACAAAGACACGCAAACACGCACGTGACAGTCACGTGCAGACTCCCCCTCTGCCTTCGACAATGTGTCTTACGAGAGTGATACGACAAGACCTCGAATACAACATGTAGTGAAAAGACAAGTAGCACGTATCACAAGAGGCACATCTCAGTGCATTACTGTAAGTGCATTCAGTTCTGTATTGGTATCAACAGAGACCATGCGATGCTTCCTGTTGCTGTAAACACGTCCTGATTTCTCTCTGAGCACAAGACAGTCAGAATGTGTTTGGGGTTGAGGCCCAAGCAGAGCAGAGCAGAAGCACTGTATGGTCTAACCACCTTCACCTCATTCACAGCTCCAATGTCAGCTAAAACACTCAATAAGCATTTATCCCACACACACACACACACACATCACACACACACACACCACACACACCACTCTCTCTTTCTCTCCTTAACCGCAGGCAGAAGGACAAAGAGAGAAGCAGATAAACAAGACAGACGTTTATTGAGCTTCCTTTGAATGTGTGTGCATGTGTGTGTGCGTGTGTGTGTGTGTGTTGTGCGTGTGTGTAGTGTATGTGTCGTGTGGTGTATGTGTCCGTGTGTTTGTGTTGGTGTATGTGAGCGTGTATGCGTATACGTTTGTGCTGTGTGTATGCGAGTGTCTGAGTGGGCGCAGGCCTGTTTGCATGCGTGATTTGCAGGGGGACCCGGACTGCATTTTACACAAGGCAGACACACTATTAGTAGGAATCAGGACTGGGCCGCCCATTGATCCTTAATGGACCGCTACCGTCAGTGAAAGAGCCCATCAATGTATCCAAGGGAAACAGAATGGCGGCACACAAACTCACAAACGTGTGCCCGTGGGGGGAAACGCTGGAGTGGGCCTTAGGTTACATGGGCTGAGCGTCCCCGGAATCAATGCAGAGGGCTTAATTACCAGAGACGAGTGGAGACAATACTGATCAGTGTGTGTGTGTGTGTGTGTGTGTGTTTGTCTATTCTGGTCCCAGTATTTCCTCTCCACAACACAGAGAGAGGGAGATAAAGAGGGAGGAAGAGAGAGCGAGAGAGAGAGAGAGAGAGAGAGAGAGAGAGAGAGAGAGAGAGAGACCGTTTCAGAGACTTTAGAGAGAGGCAGCAAGACAGAGGGAGAGAGAAAGAGTGGGCGTGATAGCGGGAGGGGAGAGGAATGAGGGGAGAGGAATGAGGGAGGGAGAGATAGTGTTTCATGGCTGAAAGCTTAAGTGAAACTGGAAGGTCAGTAGACTAAATTGCTTCGTCCCCATCCTGAGACACAGGAGGGGGGGGGACACAAAAATCAAATTACTTATTTTCACACACACACACATACTCAAAAACACACACATACAAAAATGACGGTGAAAGATGGTTTTCCAAACGTCCCCATATTGTCTTCTTTGTTTTTCATCATGGATTAAATGAATGTCTCTCTCTCTCCCGCGCTCTCTCTCTCTCCTCTCTCTCCGCTCTCTCTCTCTCTCTCTCTCTCTCTCTCTCTCTTATTCCTCCCTCTTGTTTTTGGCCTGCTGGGGCACCAAGATTACCCCTCTGATGAATGACCCCGAGCATCATATCTGTGGTCAGATTCCTCCTGCAGACTCTCAGTCACACACACCGTTGGTAACCTTCAGGTTATTGGATCCACTTTAATACTAGATTACTCGTTTCCTCAGGGTCTAATTAAAGCAGTAGTGATGCCGCGGATTCCCCATTGTCCCTCCCATTCAAACAGGACCAAAGACGTTCATTAATGAAGAGCCTTACCTAATCTCCTGGGGGTCGTTCATACAGTCTGTCTCGTAGCTTGGAAATTGTCCAAGGACGTATAGTACAACGGTAATAGAAGACAGTTTAACAGTTTAAGCAGAAAAGAAAAAAGACCTGCTCGCCTGTGGAGGCGTCACTCGAAAAACAGTTTGAAAAGTTGTTTCGTGACGCATTTCGAAAATTGTCTTTTTCTTAACAAGGCCTCCCCCCCCACCTCTCCATGACACAGTTGTGGGTCAAATGGGGCACCTTTATTTGCGAGACGGATCACTCCTCTGTGTCACAAAGAGCGTTATTGAGTGCTTCCCGCCAGCGGCCGTTAGACTCTGTTACGGCCCACAGTGAACCAGCACACAGGCACGGCTGGTAAGACTTCTGCAGGTCACCATCACCTCCACTCTACCTCAGCTTGTACCCCACTCTTCCACGCAAGGCACTTCTTAAAACGGTGTTTGCACTGTCAGCAGCACCGTTCTGTACTTCACTTCTCCTGAGTGTTTGGACTTGTTTTTGCAACTATTGTGTGCTATGTGTGTACAGTATGCCCTGTGTGTAAACTGGGTATGAACTGTTTTCAGCATGTAGATCAATTGTGCTAAATCTATCTGCGGCATTTCGATGTTGTTCAGTTGGTCAGTGAATGACGTTAGCCTTCATTGTGAAATGAACACTCAAACACACACTCAGACATTTTCTTTAGACAGTGATTGAGTTTCATGTACAGTATTGTTCAAGTTCAAGACTTTTATTTTCAGATGCACAGAACAACACAAGGTCAGACTGGGGGACACTGAAATGCCCCCCGCACTCCGCCCACGCCCCCCGCCCCCCCCGCCCCCACACCCCTATTGTGTTTAGAACTTCTTCTACAGGGTCAACCTGATACACTTACTTCTCAGGTACAACTCAATGACAACACGAGTGACGTGTGAGCGATGTGAAACATCCACATGATTGATGTAAACAAAGAGCGTGTTCTGTCCGTAGCAAACACCTCCCACGTTCTTCCCACTCCCGCCTCCACAGGAAAGTAAAGGGAGTCAAACAGGAAGTGACTCAACAGGCACACTTACCCTTGCTGATAATGATGATAGCTGTCACTTCCCCTCCCGTCTCTCCTCCCTCCTCCATCTCTTCATCGGTCTTTCCCCTCCCCTCGTTCCCTCCATCTGTGGCTGTTTTAATTGAACGAGGCGGTTGTCTCCTTTTAATTTCCGAGCTTGCTAATGTCATTAATAATGTATGGATATTCTAATTAAAATCTGCCCCGGCCGTTTTACAGTGTAAACACTATTGATCATCTGTTAATTAAGTTTTAAACATCATTGGAGAAATGCAGAATCAGGAACGAATATGAAAATACTCATCAAGTCTTCCAGAAGCAATTCGATGCACAAAATGTTACACTAATTAAAATACGTCTCCCGACTTTCTGCTCACATCCGTCTCACAGCGGTGTTTTACTGGCATGAAACACGAGACACACACACACACTCGGTTGGATGCGTCAAGGAAGATACATATACAACCTATTCCCATGGCAACTGAACACACTCACACTCTCACAATGTGACACGCTCTCACACAAACACACAAACACACACGTACACACACACACACACACACACAACCTCAGAACACTTGAGGCAACCAGGCTCTCATCCACAGCAGCCCGTTTCACCACACACAGAGAGATTAGACTGATGCCACCCCGGAGTCAGTGGCACACCACAATCTAACATGCACACACGCGCACACACACAAGCGTGCATTTCACAGTGTAAACAGCTAAGAGGGTCGCAGGCTTGGCTGGGATTGAGGTGCTAAGCTCAATGAATACCAAGCAGGCAGGTACAGATGGCAACCTTAGGGCTGAAAACACCCCGAGGACCAGTGCCTGTGTGATGCATGTGTGTGTGTGTGTGTGGGACCAGCTTGTGGAAGGAAACGGAAAGGTCAAGAGCTTGTCCAACTGAATCCCCCTGCCCCCTGCCCCCCGCTCCCTGCCCCCCGCCCCTGCCCCCCGCTCCCTGCCCCCCGCTCCCTGCCCCCCGCTCCCTGCCCCCCACTCCCTGCCCCCCGCTCCCTGCCCACCGCTCCCTGCCCCCCGCTCCCTGCCCCCCGCTCCCTGCCCCCCGCTCCCTGCCCCCCACCCTGCCCCCTGCCCCCTGCCCCCCGCTCCCTGCCCCCCGCCCCCCGCTCCCTGCCCACCGCTCCCTGCCCCCCGCCCCCTGCCCCCCGCTCCCTGCCCCCCGCTCCCTGCCCCCCGCTCCCTGCCCCCCGCTCCCTGCACCCTGCCCCCTGCACCCCACCCCCCTTCCTGCCATTAACCCTCTCTCCACAACGTGAGTAAAATCAAGCTGTCCTTTAGTTTTCATCCATGGTCACTCAACCTCTGGGCAGATTATAAGGTGCACTGTATTATTACCCCTATTTGCATACCCCTTACAGGGCATAATTAGCCCGGAAATTGGTGCTTAAATCAACAAATTGTTGCTTAATCATGATTCATTCATGAACACTGGCACTTTGCAGTACAATTAAGACCTGAGAGACCGTTCCCCCTGCACCCCCCTGGTTTTTGCTGAACAGAGATTTCTGCAGCAAATATATCTGGAAAACATATTACAAATGAACATAGTGCTTCAAGAAAAGTAATGGTTTTGTGTGGATAAGAAGTTCAGTATGTTTTTTCTGTTTCAGCTGTTTATGGTCGGCTCCCCGGTCTATTGGAGGGGCATGCACTACCCCTCCCCACCAGCAGGAGATGCTGTTGCAGTTTCATTTTCTATGTGATACATGGTCACTGTTCCTGGTAGAAGGGTTAGACTAAGCTTTGCCTTTTCATCCTGTCCACCAAACTAGTTGCTCCCCTCAGTTTTAGAGCACAAATCTCTTCTTGCGTCCCTCAATTTCCACATTCTGACCCCCAGATCACCACCCACTTCTTCTTCCTGTCTGGGTTCCCCCAACCCTCTCCTCTCTCCTTAACCTTCCCTCTATCATACTGAGGTTAATAAGATTACCCCCCACCCCCCAAACCTGCATCCCCCTCCTGTAACCTTCTCACCTTCTCATAACCCACATAGTGGGTTAGTCTCTCTCTCTCTCTCTCTCTCTCTCTATCTCTCTCTCTCTCTCTCTCTCTCTCTCTCTCTCCTCTCTCTCTCTCTCTCTACCTCTAACTGTCTTAACCAATCACAACAATCCCCGGGCCTAGGCTGGATCGCCGTGGAGTGTGTTGAAACGGAAAATCTGCTTCGCTTGCGTGTTCTAGTGTGTGTGTGTGTGTGTGTGTGTGTTAGTTGGTGTTATCCTTTGTGTAAACAAGCCCCTGAGCAGGACTGGGAGTGCGCAACGGGACAATGTGCTGAGTTCATGGGAATGGCGGTGGCGTGCGGTGTGTGTTTGTAGACAGGGGCAGCTTCTGGGGGCGCAGACAGGCAGAGGGCACAGAGGGCTGGACAGAGAACATCACAGAGGGAAAAACAACAAGATTGAGGTCCTGCCCTCCGCCCGAACCCGCCTGCCCCTCTCCCCTGCCTAACCCCTGCCTCCCTCCGACTGCACCTACCTCTAACCCGTCTCTCTCCTGTTTCCCCCCCCCAGCCTAACCCCGGCCTCCCCCCTGTCTGCCCTTCTGCCTCCCCCCTGTCTCCGCCCCCCTGTAGCTAGCTCCAGTCTGGCCTGGCGTCAGCCTCACTCATACCCAGTTAGACATATGCTTTATTACACATTCCACCCTCTAGCTGCTTTTAGCTGGGATTTATCCCACAAATTAGAAGCAATTACAAAAACGAGCACGGACAGATATTGGTTGGTTTCACGCTGACACACCAATCCAGGGCAGTGCCACACACATAAACAAACATGTACACACACTCCCATGACCTTAGAGACAGACAAATGCATCCAATTTCCCCCTGTGACAAGAAAAAGAGAAGATGAAAGTGAAAGGAATGAGAAGATGAAAAGCTTCAAGAGAATGACAAAAGGTAGGACAGAGAAGGATCGAACAGCAAGCATAGTGGTCAAGTAGATAGGTACAGACCACAGGCAGTCAGGTAGAGGAGACCACAGATAGAAAGACAGGTCGAAGAGACCACAAACAGGTAGACAGATAGAACAGACCACAGACAGGTAGACAGATAGAACAGACCACAGACAGGTAGACAGATAGAACAGACCACAGACAGGTAGACAGATAGAACAGACCACAGACAGGTAGACAGATAGAACAGACCACAGACAGGTAGACAGATAGAACAGACCACAGCAGGTAGACAGATAGAACAGACTACAAACAGGTAGACAGATAGAACAGACCACAGACAGGTAGACAGATAGAACGGACCACAGACAGGTAGGGTAGACAGGAGACAGTAGTTGTTTTCTGCCAACAAAACACCCATGGACAAAAGTAACTTTTAGATGTGGCAAGCAGTAGTACATCTGGTCTGAAAAATCTGACTTTTGAGTTGCCAGATTCACTGTCCTTTCGGAGAGAATTCTAAATGAGGCATTGATACATTCGGGAAGAAATGCAGATCATTGAGCTCCTCTTCTGGGAGACCAGGAAGGATTGGTGAAGATTCTGGTTCTATGCTGCCGTCTCCCTGCATGTGTTCCTGTGTCAGCTTGTTTTGACTTTTCACTCAATAAAGTGTTCAGTCATCGTTTCTAATGACCTTGTAAAGTCATTCAAATCCCTTGTCCACGATGCGCGTGCGCGTGCGTGACAGTGTCTTTACCTGTTGTCTCCTGTGGTGCAACCAATTCAGGTGCCAGTGCATTTTAATTGTTCTTCTTCTCCTGTCTCTAATGATATGACACTTTGATTCATTTCCCCACAGCAGAGTGTGGCTCCAAAACGCGCCAAGCCCACAGTTTCTCACTCGGTTGCCACCACCTCATGTTTTATTCAGGGTAACTTCAGATCCATTTGTTTTTACACCAGAGGAATCCATGTGGAAAGAGGCTGTCTGAAACCGAGGCAGGCGTTCCAGCCTCAAGACGACGGCAGAGACAGGAGGGGGGAGATCCACGGTCATTTGGAGCGTCAATAAAAATGCAAATGGCGGGCGGCCCGTTCCTTCCTTCCTCCGACGGCGGAGGCGTTCCCCCCGGAGCAGGGGGAATGGAGCCGTCACAATCCGGGGACGCTGAACGCAGGAAAAGTCTCCTCTTTAATCTTCAAACCGCCGCCCGAAAGAAGAGAAGAAACAAAAGGCGAGAGAGAAGAATGGGGAATTGATATTTTTTGGGGGGGGGAAAGTTTGCTGGGTGCATGTAGGTAGAGTACTATGAGCTGGTGGGGATCGCAATCCTCTCAGAAGGACGTGGGTGTGTGTGTGTGTGTGTGTGTGTGTGGGGCGGCTCAGCTCTCCTGCAACAGTCTGGTCAGACCAGTCAAGGTCAGGACAAGGTCTGACAATCAATCAATCAACCAACAAAAACAACCAACAGCACAGTCAATTAGGTCTTAAAGAGGCTACAATGTTCTAGAAAGCCTGGAATCAAGATGCCGAAAAAAGAGCGAAAATACCCTTTGCTTTACATTGGGTGTGAACGAAGTCATCTATGCAGAGTGATTATACTGCTACAGTCTCTATCAGCTTCGGACAGTTAGAGCCATTGAGTCTATTTGAGGCTTGAAGTGGAAGCATTTTGAGAAGCATGCGCAGGCAGTGAGTGGGGGATTTTTTTTCCCCTGAGTAGGCAGTTCTGAGCCTCCCTGATTTTCTCATCCAGGGTAATGCACAGGTAAGCGGTGAGTTTATTGGCCTGGACGGAGATGGAGCAAGTCCCTGATTGGTCCTGACACGCAGCCAATAGGTTTCACACACTTGTGCGGGTACGGTACGCACACACACAGACGGGCACGTACAAATGGTGCGCAAACTCACTCACAGACACACACTTGCTCCAACACCCACCACAGACACACACAGAATACACCCACAATTCCCTTCAGTCCTTGCCCCGGCAACACAAACGTTTCTGTGAATATACAGGCATGTGCTTAATGTAGTCTGAACCTCCGGGCACCACAGGGCTATAGCTACTGTAACTCTGTAAGCTCCTTTAGTGAAAAATATATAAATATATACCTCAATATACTGGCTTTTATTGCGCTCTTGTTATGCACCTGGGGGGTAGATAGTAATTCCAGAATGTTTGAATACATTTTGGAATAGCATTATTTGATGTTTTCGGGTTCACCTTGACAGAGCCATTGACAGAGGGCTGCCATGGTTCCTGTCAATGAATATAGTATGTGTATGTTGGATCCCTGCCTCCTCATCCATTGACTTTCACTTTAGTTTGATTGTAGTGGTGCAAGGACACACTTCCAAAAAAGCTTCCATCCACCGATGGATTTTTGTGCTTCAAATGAAAAATAAAAGATTTAGTCCAAGGTAGACCTGAATACTTTCCATGTTCCAACCCTCCAAGCCCATCCTACCCTCCTCTTCAATCACCTGGGCTCATCCCCTCTTCTCATCCCCCTCTTTCCCAATCTTATTCTTCCTAGATCATCTGTCTGTGTGTGTGTGTGTGTGTGTGTGTGTGTGTGTGTGTGTGTGTGTGTGTGTGTGTGCTCTGTATCTGCCAGTAATGTGGTGTTGTGTAGGGAGAGTGAATGATCATTCTGTTGATGTGGATTTGATTGCATCCCAGAAAGCAGGCCTGCATTCTGAGTCTGTCAGCTGCCAGCGAACTGGAGTCAACATTCACCCCCAGAAACTCCCGCTTTCCTTCTCCTCATTTGCTTCTCCCTTCTCCTTCATCTCTCTTTCTCTGCATCTCTCTTCCCCCTCTGTGTGTCTCGTCTCTCTTTCCTCTCTCTCTCTCTCTCTCTCTCTCTCTCTCTCCTCTCTCTCTCTCTCTCTCTCTCACATCACCCTCCTGCTCTTAGTTTATTTGTTTGTTTGTCTTTCTCAGTCTCTGCTTTGATTTCCCTGGGAACTCTGAAAAGTCTTGCGGCGGCAGACGTCTGTCTTCTCGCAGTAGAGCCCACACACACGCACGCACGCACGCACACACGCACACACACACACATATAAACCCGCATACAAACATGCACGTCTGCGAACACACGCACATTCACATACACAAGCTCTCATGCACGCACGCACACACACACACACACACACAGATGCGACCCCTCCACGGTGCTTCTATGCGGATTACCTAGGGATGATGATGTCTGGATGTGATCATTTAAATATTTGTTTACTCCCTGCTCCCAGCCCTCAGTATCACATAACAGGAGTTTATGAAACCAAATTAATTATCTGTGCTAGTTCCCACAGGAGCCGAAACATTCCGTTCACCACAAATTTGTTGAGAAGATTGGAATGTTACTCCCTCAACCTTTGCCAACATTTGAGCGTGTGTGTGTGCGTATCTGTGTGGGCATGCACGCGTGTGCTTGTGGGAGCGTGTGCGCATGTGTTGGTCCGTGTGCAGTCGCGTTGTGAAGCTCTCCCCGGTACCCTCTAGCTAGACTGTGCGTAGCTCCAAAAACCCCTGACTGATTAAACGTCTGCAAAGTTCAATGGCATGACAGAGTTTCACCCCGGCAAAGATAAGCTCTCAGGACACTATCTGCTACAGGAGGACAGGAATAATCTATCCTTCACTGTCTTCACCCTCATCATCATCATCATCTGTGGCTTTTATCAATTGTTACACAAATATCAGATTTACCCATAATAGCTCCACTCTCTATTCTTTGTCTGTATCTCAGCCCCTGGAAGGTTGGATGAACTGCAGTGTGTATGATGGGAGTCAGAGGAGGGACACAAGGGGGTGTCCACTGCACTTCCTCTGACTCATGGAACCCCTAGAAATGGTGCCATGGAACTCAAGGTTGGAATGTGATGTAGAGGAGGTGGAGGACGAAACCTGCGTCCTTCCTTCCTTCCTTCCTTTCTCACTTCCTTCCTTCCTCCTTTCTCACTTCCTTCCTTCCTCCTTTCTCACTTCCTTCCTTTCCAGCCCGCCCGCTTCTTCCTTCCTGTCTGTCTGCAGGTTCAGAAGGTGGACTCGGAACAGCTGGTGCCCCTGGGGGGAGGTGTGTGTGTGTGTGTGTGTGGGGGGGGGGTGTAAGTCAGACCTTGAGTCGGAGATACTGGATGAACTACTGAGCTGAAGGATACCAAAACTGCCATTCTCACTCCCACCACACAGGTATAATGAGTCCTTGTAGCTCGTTACATTATCTCCCTGTCCCAGTATTGTACTAAAGCACCCTCTCCAATCAGCGCCCATTCAGCTGTGGCGTGCCACTGTCACACGTACTGCAGACACAGCCTCCTCCGGGGTTTTTTCTTTTTTGTTGTGCAATCTCCGGGCTTTGTCTGTTCCCCGTACAGTCTCTCCCACCTCCACCCCAGCCCTCCTCCTCCCCAGACCAGGTACACGGACAGATAACGCGGGAGAGAAGATGGGTGTACGGGGCGGACTGGCACTGCTCATGGAGGTGTGAGCTGAACTGGGGAGAAAGGTAATTTCACGCTCCGGGGCCCTTCACTCCTACTCCAGTGATGTCTTCCCCCCCCGTCCCCCCCCATCACCATCACCACCCCCCAGCCCCACAAACACCTGATTAATTAGGCTTTTTAAAGGAACAAAAACCCAGCAGTCAGTTAAAGATGTTTGTTTTCAGCCTCGCATGGAGATGACTTTAGCTTTGGCTGGGGGGCAGCTCTCCCGCACAGCCACACGCACAACACAAACACACACGCATGGACGAACAAACACACGCACAGACGACACACACACACACACACACAGAGGCACACGGACGGAAACTGCTTAGACTTGAGGACCGAGCAGAACGAGCAATCCCAGAAGGCCGAAGGCTGAAGACTTTCGAGAACAGCCGGTCAGAGCGGACACGGCCTGTCTGAAGGCACAGACACAGCCCAAACCAAACCCCCGTATCGTGTCATACACTCATTGATCACTTTCATACCGTACGGCCATAATGCCTGTAAATGTGTAGCATCGGTATCCCAGCTGTGTCTAGTCGGAGCCTGTGTGTCTGCTGCCTAGATCAGTCTGGTGTCTAGTGTGAGAGCTGACACCAGCCAGACGTCACATGCCGGCCCATGGTGATGGGCGAGTGTATTAGCTAGTCTGTATAGGATGCTGAGGAGATGTGTTCTGAGTGCTCCGGTGGATGGGAGTCGTGACTCAGGGGAGAGTGGCAGGCCTGCACACAGGCACAGCAGGTGACCGGTCCACGTCGTGCGCCCAGCCTCCTCATGTCACACGTGGCCTTTCTACAACCCCGTCTCTGGCTCTGCTGGAACTTTGTTATTTCCTTTCACTTTCAGGATCCCTCGCTTCCCTTTCTCGCCCCAATCTCCCTCTCGCTCTCCCCCTCTCTCTCTCTCCTTCTCGCTCTCGCTCTCCCCCTCTCTCTCTCTCCCTCTCGCTCTCCACCTCTCTCTCTCTCCCTCTCGCTCTCCCCCTCTCTCTCTCTCTCCCACCCTCTCACTCAGGGTGCATTACAGCTTCCTCCCTGTTACCACGGAAACTCCAGTCCTCATCTCTCCATCGTGAGACCGTCCCCCGGGGCGAGCGGGTGGGGGGGGTTTGGGGGGGGAGGGAAGGGGGGGGTGGCAGAGCGCTCTCGCCGACACAGCAAAGATATTACCAATTATGTGCTTGTTAGGAGTGGGCTGGAGATAAAAAAGATGTGTTTTGCTGCTGATGACTTTTTCTCTCTGTTCCTGGAGAAGAGCATTCGCCCCAGGGATGGCGTGCTGGTCTGGCCCCACTGGAAAAAAATGGCACTTTTGCTCACATTAGGTCGTATTTGAGTATTCATGCATGGCGCATTGTGTAAACGGTAAACGGAAGGATCAGGAGAGCTCTTACGTGTGTTAATGGCGGGAAACAGAACCCACCGAGGGTCTTCTTATCCTCTCCACGCGCTCTCCTCTTCTACTCCAGGTCGTGTTCCCAAGCCGACGTGCGCAGATGCCTTCTTCTAAAGCGGTCGGCTGTAAACACTTGATACGTTCGCTGTCTTCCATGCAAATCGCCGGGGTTCATGTTTCTGAGCTGAGAAATAATGCATGAAGGAAAGAAATCTTGTGTAGGGCGTACTCAGACACACACTCACACTCACAGTGACATACATTGATGAGACTGCTGCACGAGGCCTGTATGTGCAATGCTAATGTAATTTCCGGCTCACCAGATGGCCTGGGCTTTTTCAGTAAACTGCTGTTCCTCTCCCTGTTTCTCCACCCCTCTTCTCCTCCTCCTCACGCCACCCCTTGCACTCCGTGCGCACTCTATTTTCTCCCTCCTCTACCCCTCCGTGCCTCTCTTTCGCCTCCCTCCCTTTCCTTTTTCTCCACGTCCATCCGCTCCCTCCCTCCCTCCTCTCTCTCTCTCCCTCTCTCCCTCGCTCCTTCTCTCCCTCCCTCACTCCCTCCCTCCCTCTCTCCCTCGCTCCCTCTCTCCCTCCTCGCTCTCTTTGCCTCGGCTCGTCATGTGATCTTAAACAGGCCTCATTAGCATTGATCAATGGCAGGAGTTCTGACACAGCAACTCTTCCCTCCTCGCTCTCTAACTGTCTCCTTCCCTCTCTCTCTTCCTCGCTCTCCCTCTGCCCTCCCCACCACCACCTCCACCCTCTCATCTCTAAGCTGGGAGTGCAGAGGCAGACATCAGGCTGACGTGTTGCCTATGCTAGGGGGCATCTCCCCGGGGGCTGTGTGTGATCAGAAAAAGCCTGTTTGATCGGATTAAACCTGGGAGCAGTGTGGATGTGCTGCCTGAGTGACGGCTGCACTGATTATGAAGCACACTGGGACGCTGAGCCCCGCCACACCAGCTGACTCTGAGGCTCAGTTCCAAACAGGAGAGATCCACTTCCTCTCCCTCTGCCCTTGGCAAATGTCAGCCCCGGCCATCCTAGGGGTTTTAAAGTCAGCCGGTAAACGCAGGGAAGCTGCTGTTTCTCTGATAACTTGCACATATCCCCGTGTGTCGGTGCATATTTTCTGTCCGGACTGGTTCATATGGTCTCCATTGGAGACCCCTGTAGAATTCGCTGGGTCGATTAGGATCGAAATTTGATACGAGACCAGTTTCTCTCCCTGTCTCTCTCGCTTTATCTACCACTCTCTCTTTATCTATCTCTCTCCCCAGTCCCTCCCTCTCTCGTGGCAGTAATAGGATAATCGTGTCAGTGACCTCGACTGTAAAAAAACCCTCTGGTGATTATAAAGTTATGGAGATGAGACAGAGGAGTTTACATAACTCTGTTAGCCAGTGTGTGTGTGTGTGTGTGGTGGGGGGGGGGTGTTGAGAGGTGTGTGTGTGTCTGTGTGGGTTTGTGTGTGCTTGCGAGGGTCTACGTGTGTATTTTGCTGTGCGTTTCATACGGTATAATACTTGACTTGGTAGATAATGCCTGACCTTGTGTCAAGGAGTTACAAGCATTTTCCCTGTCGTGCAAACGAACATGAATACCAAGCAGGTTTGCTGTAAATATGTAGGAAGGGGAATACGCAGCACTCACTCACTCGCTCCCCGCTTGCACACACACCAAACACACACACACACACACACACACACAGACACACACAAACACACAGACACACACACCAACAAACACACACACACACACACACATAGCCTACAGCCCTGGAAGGAGGCTTGCTCTGTAGTTCATAGGCTGCTATATCAGAATAGTTGGCAGAATGTGAGCCACAGTACAGCACAGAGGATTAGGTGAGAGTTTAATGGTGGTTACTTGGTTAATGATAAATGATAATGATGCGCGGTGATGCTGGTACCACTTTATCTCTTCATCTCTCTTCATCTCTTGTCACTTGTCTCTGGGAAGTGGAATTGACAACTAATAAATGGCCGAGAGCACTCTCTCCTCTCGCTCTCTCTCTCTCTCTCTCTCTCTCTCTCTCTCTCTCTCTCTCTCTCACGCACACGCACGCAAGTGCACACACTGTGTATAGGCCCAGCTCTGAAGGTATAATTCATCATGAACATGACAAATGACTCTAGGTTTTGTTTTGAAGTGAAGATTGGTTTGGAGTGTGGGCTGTTGGTGTGGGGCTGTACAGCACGGTGCTTACAAAATGATATGCAGCCTCTTGAACCTGCAATGCTGGGCAGGAGACTAAATGATTTGTGTGTGTCTGTTTGCATGCATGTGTGTGTATGTGTGTGCGCATGTGTGTGCGCATGCGTGCATTCCTATGTGGGGGTTTATTGAGTGAGTGTTTTGTACTTTGTACTTTACATAGTACCTGCTTGGTACCAGGATGTTAGGCTTTTGTTCCTAGAGGCTTACCCCGACCCGAACCACTCTCCAAATTGTGTGTTTATTCCCTCTCCCTAAACACAGTTGCTTGCCTAGCACTAGCACTAGCTCTAGCGCTAGCCCTAGCTCAACCCTAGCACTAGCTGTAGTGATCTAGCACTAGCACTAGCTCTAACCCTAGCACTAGCTCTAGTGATCTAGCACTAGCACTAGCTCTAACCCTAGCACTAGCTCTAGTGATCTAGCACTAGCACTAGCTCTAACCCTAGCACTAGCTCTAGTGATCTAGCACTAGCACTAGCTCTAACCCTAGCACTAGCTCTAGTGATCTAGCACTAGCACTAGCTCTAACCCCAGCACTAGCTCTAGTGATCTAGCACTAGCACTAACACTAGAAGCTCTTATTAGCTCTTATTTACATATTTTCCCCTGGAACTGTTGAAATTGAGTTATGAAATAAACTCCTCAATGGACACATTACAATACATGGCTTAAGAACAAACAAACAAAGTCCATTTTGACTTGACACCATTTGATTGACACCATTCTACTGCTCCTAAGCTCATTGACAGGTAACATGGCATGAGAGCAAGATGACTGGTGTTTCTGTGTTTGGCTCTATCAGCCTCTGTTCACCCGTATCTCTTTCAATCTGAACGTGTGTGCACGTCTGCGCTCACCTCTTGCAGGCGTGTGTTTATTCCGTTGAGCTAATCAATGGCGGTCTTTCCACCCTGAGTGAATATTTTCCATGCAGGTGTTGAGATCGTTATGGTACATTCACAGTATGTACAGCATGTAGCTCTACACAGAGACACACACACAGACACACACACACCCACACACACAGATGCACATACCGGTACACACATTCACGTGTAGACATAAAACACACACACACACACAAAAACACACACAGCCATCCACAAAACAAGTGTATGGAACAAGAACTCATCAGTAGAACCACTGACAGATAAGCGGGAGAAACTCCAACGGCCGGAGGAGAGGAGAATCGATATTCCAATATTCCCCCGTCTGCCTGGCTGCCCCCCGACATTATCACACATCATCACTCCAGACGTGCACAAGACAAATGGCTCTGACGCTCAGAACATAGAGGAGGGAGCGCGCGCGTGTCTGTGTGGATGGATGCATGCGTGTGTGAGCGTGGATGAGTCAGGAGACATTGATGTCTCCGGATTTTGAAGACCACCGAGGAAACCATGAATTGTCAAGCTGTCCAAAACAGCCCCGCTTTTCAGGGTGGAGCAGGAGAAAGGCAATAAGAAGAAATTGAATGTGGAAGATTGACTAAGAGGAATGAGAATGTGTAAGAACATTGGTTTGTTTACCGTCTACATGGGTAGGGGAGGAATTTCACTTTAGCCTCCACTCATTGCAACCACTGCATGTGTCACTGAACCTTCAATTAGTGAGGCTTGAAATGTTTTAACTGGGACCAAAGATGTCCCCAGACCTTCTGCTGTTACCGAAAGTAATAGCCGGGGGCCTGGAGCATCATTATAGAGAAAAATGACTCAACCAAAACACACACACACACCACTATGAATTTAACAGGAAATGGAAGAAAGAAACAACAAACTGGATATGGAAATTCAAGACAAAAATACAATTTGTATAAAATCGACTTTTTGGGATTGAATACGAATACATATACACATATACATGCCGTACACAGACACAGGCGGAAATGCACATACACGTGCATTCACACGCACACAATTTCAAGCACACACACACACATACGTCCCTGCGGTTGGTGACCATGTGTCTGTGTGATGTGTGACAGTTACCAGAATCACAGACTAGTTTGGTTGAAAAAGACAAAAGAGCGCGGGAGCGGGAGGGATGATGGATGGAGGGGGGCGGCCGACACTCCCTTTGTTCTCACAAAGGCCCCTCTGTTGTTTTTGATCTGTGTCACTTCAAACAGCAACAGTCTGCTTTATGAACTTTACCATTCCTTTGTTTTCACCTTATCACACATCTAATGCACCGGGTTGAGCTAACTCTCCTAGGGGGAGGTGAGTGACTTGTTACACAGGGGCCTGACAAATGAGATCTGATGGATTGATTCTGGATGCACGTATGACTGCAGAAAAAGAAAGAAAGAACACATGAAAGAAAGAAAGACAGAAAGAAAGGAATAAATACATAAGAAAGAAAGATATATTCCTTCTTCATCTTTCGTTTGCAACGCTGGGTCTGGGATTGAAAGGCCTGTATGATTTGAAGCAGCAATTAGGGATATGTGTGGTGTGTGTGTGTTGTGTGTGTGTGTGTGTGTGTGTGGTGTGTGTGTGTGTGTGTGTGTGTGGTGTGTGTGTGTGTGTGTGTGTGTAATTAGATGTTATTGAAATCTGCCAACTCTGTCTAACTATAACAGCTAAATCAATATTAATCAGAAACACAACTGAGGGAGCAGGTAGAAACATGCAGGGGGAGGAGAAAGGCGAGGAGGAAAGAGAGGAGAAGGGGTGGAGTAGAGGAGAGGGGGTGGAGGAGAGGAGAGGGGGGTGGAGTAGAGGAGAGGGGGTGGGAGGAGAGGAGAGGGGGGTGGAGGAGAGGAGAGGGGGGTGGAGTAGAGGAGAGGGGGGTGGAGGAGAGGAGAGGGGGGTGGAGGAGAGGAGAGGGGGGTGGAGGAGAGGAGAGGGGTGGAGGAGAGGGGGGTGGAGGAGAGGAGAGGGAGTGGAGGAGAGGAGAGGGGGGTGGAGGAGAGGAGAGGGGTGGAGGAGAGGGGGGTGGAGGAGAGGAGAGGGAGTGGAGGAGAGGAGAGGGGGGTGGAGGAGAGGAGAGGGGGTGGAGGAGAGGAGAGGGGGGTGGAGGAGAGGAGAAGGGGGTGGAGGAGAGGAGAGGGGGTGGAGGAGAGGAGAGGAAGAGTAATATAGTACTTGCAGTGGATATTTTCACAGTTTGAACACGGCTACAGAGGGTAGTACCACAAAACTGTGCAGCAGAAGGATTGTCTCTATCATAATATTTCACATTCTCAAGTCTCCTCTTCTCTGCCTTTTCTCCCCCTGCATCTACTGTACTTGCAAGCCATCTCTCTTCACTAATGCATAGCTTTATATTATTTAACTTTGTCACCATAAGGACTTTCTGCGCTTTTATCTGACACAGAACTACAATTGTCAGGCAAAGAAAGGCAGGAGTGTGTGTGTGTGTTCTTTTTGTCTGTGTATGCGAGAAAGAGAGAGTGTGTGTGTGTGTGTGTGTGTGTGAAGGTGTGTGTGTGTGTGTGTCAGGTCTGGTGTTATGGGCTTCTTTATGGGTGCTTCCTTGCCAAGGTCAAACTGACAATCTGACAGAGAGCATTATGGGAATGTAATTCATGACTTTACAATGGAGTGCTGCTAATATACAGGCTCCCACGCAGCACAGCACTGACAGACATTCCCTTAACTGCTGATGTTTCCAACATCATACACATTAAATGATAGTAGCTTCACGGTTGACATATACTGGTTGTACAAACTCCCAAGTGTGGTGTGTGTGTGTGTGTGTGTGTGTGTGTGTGTGTGTGTGTGTGTGTGTATATGACATTTCAGCAATGTCTGATTAATTATCTTGCAGTGCTTGGAGAGGTTGTGACAGGTGTTTAGTCATTTCCTGGATTAGGATTGTGAGAGAGAGAGAGAGAGAGAGAGAGGGAGAGAGAGCGATAGAGAGAGGGAGAGAGGGAGAGAGAGAGAGGGGGGGGAGAGAGAGAGAGAGAGAGAGGTAGAGGGGTAGAGATGTAAGGACAGACGGATGCAAATGAATGTGACTGTGTCAAGGTAACATAACTCACACAAGTGTGTGAGTGTGTCCGTCCGTGTGTGCGTGTGTGTGCGTGTGTGCGTGTGTGGTGTGTGTGTGTGTGTGCGTGTGTGCGTGAGTGAGTGACACAGTGCGGTGGGCAGCTGCACGTATCCCAGAGAATTGTTTTAAACCAATTATCGTTCTATTCCAATCAGAGCTGATGTCTGAATACAATCAGTAAACAGCGAGAAGGTCCTTGGCTCGTAAATGAGACTGCCACACATACGCACGCACAGCATCCGTTAATAATGCCTGACAGCAGTTAGCAGTCAGTCCCCACCTCCTCCCTCCGCGGCACCTCCCCTCCTCCATGTTGGGAAGGAGAACTAAAGAATTGAAACACAACTCAACTTCTGGGGCCTAGATTTCATTTTAAATGTGGGGGTGAGATGGATTCTCTTCATGGAAGGCATAGCAACAGCAGCCCCAGTGTTTGAGTATTCCGCTCCTTGTTTTTGTGTCTCTCCCGTGGTTGCTGGTTCCTCTACACACCTGTGTTGCGTTCTAATCAGAGCGAGGTGTCCTCTATTTCGATCACCGGTCCCCTTGGTCAGTTTGTTTGTCCGTTTCGGTTCAGTACTTGTGCGTAGTCCCTTTTGTTCTTGATTTTTGGTTAAATAAATGTTTTCCCTTCTGATCCTGCCTGCCTGTCTACATGTGATGCAGCTGGTGATTAGGATGTTGGTTATTGTAGTTGGTGACTCCAGGCAACGGTATCGTGGATTGTTCAGTGGGGCAAACCCTGTGGGAAAAGACTGGAAACACGCTCATGAATTTGATAAAGTATTTTGTGTTTGGAACCTTCCTGATGTTCTGTGTGGGATTCTGCTGGGATTCAAACCTGCATGGTTTTAGTAGGGGTTCACTACAACTGTAACATACTCGATGTAAGACATATTTACTGACCTGTCATACAGACTGACGAGCTGTATTCCATCAATTAAGAAATAATGACAAGATATTTGATGAAGATAAATGCAAAAATCACGGTAGAAGAGCTACGCAATGATTGGATGAATTCATGAAGATGGCAGACACACAGAGACAGACGACGCAGGAGAAAGTAGGAACATAAACACTGACATGGGTAGAAGAAGCAGGTGAGCAACTTCTTCATGGCGACTGAATCTTTTATCAAGTAGACAGAGTCGATGGAGTCAAGAACGTTTATTCTTGCAGCATGCAACAGGGAGACAAGTCTAAGTCAGAGTTGTCTGAATATTTGGAAGTAGAAATGTTTATTTTCCTCCTAGAGTCGATATGGTCATAACATGGAGTGGAAAACTACATGATCAGTTTGGAACTGGTTCCAGCACAATATGGAGTTTGACACTGTTTATCTTGACATACTGGGTAAAGATAGCGGTCAGCATGTTTAGGTAAGCTTACGGTGCCAACTATGAGGGGTTCCTCTGTCTGCAGGCAAGGATATGTAGCACAGCAGTATTCCTTTCAGCCTGCATAATACACACTTAGAGATATTTCTAACAGTGACGAACAACCCTGGTTAGATAAGGATCTGCTTAGTGACGCAATCTCCACTTTCATCTGCTAATTATGCAGAGTCACCACCACTCAATCTTCTCATCTTTCTCTCTGTGTCTGTGTGTGTGTAGCCAGCTGCTGATTCAGTTTTCCTACTGTATGTTTACTGATGCTTCAACAAACCAAGATCCCTGATTCTTCTAAATTCCACCCTCATTACTTTCTCGTGCTGGCCTCTAACACTCGTCTCCCTGTGTGTGAGTGTTGGTACGTGTGTGTGTGTTGGTACGTGTGTGTGTGTAGTGAGTGCGATTTGTAAGGTGTTGAATATTACACAGCCACGAGGCACAGAAACTCATTTAGGCTCGAGCTTGAGAAGAATGCCCGGGGCAGAGATTCCTCCAGGCTAGAGAAGGGGAGTTCTGACTTTTTCTCCCTGTTATCAGAGCTTCTCTCTGGGCTGAGCCTGCCAGGAGGCCTGGGTGTACTGGCCCATTCCTCCAGGCAAGGCAGATAGCAACCAATCATCATCTCCAAAGTGGCTCCCCTTGGGCCCCTGCTGCAGGCACACATTAGTTATTAGTGTGTGTGTATGTGTGTGTGTGATGTGTGTGTGTGTGTGTGTGTGTGCACCTAAAGTTTGAGTCATAGGCCAGAGAGCTCTCTGTAATAGAAAACACACACACATCTGCAATAACAGCCCATATTTACGAAGAGTAACCTTTTTCGTTTGTCTGCTGGTGTGATTCATGTGAGTATTATCCCCCCTGCGCAGGTACAGGCACACATACCAAGATGTGAACAACACAACCACACACATGCATAAACACACATTAACTCTGGAAGACACGCACACACACACACACACGTAAACACATGAGGAGACACACCCCAGTAGACACGCGCGAGCATCCACACACACACACACACACTCCCTCTCATCGTATTTATGACAGCACGCTGCCGTTCCCGGGGAGATATCGGACTTTCGTCCTCCGTTATCAATGTTTCCATTTTTGATTGATGACCTTTATTGTAATTATTTATTGAAAGGCGGTAGCAGTGTGATTAGACCAAGTCCAGAGGGGAGGATTTGCTGATCTGGTGGGAATTCTGAGGAGGGAACCGAAATGCTGAAGGTGATAAAGTTCACGGATCTTTTCAGAATCCCGCGTCAGCGAACAGGAGAGATGGTCAGCGGGGATCAATGATCAGAGCTAATGGCATACTAATGATACAACTACTCATCCTTACTGGGGGGTGGAGGGTGTGGAGGGGACGTGGGCAGAGGGAGGGGGGAAGGGGGGGGGCAGTCACAGACTGAATAGGAGATGAGGGGGAGAAGCAGTAAAAGTGATAATGTTACATTTAGCACTAGAGCTTGTATCAATTACAGGTGTATTGAATTACAGGCATTTACATCAATACAAGGTACGTCTATCATTGTCATTCATATAACTTTCATATTCACATTAATGATATAGTTATTGTTAGTCGTATGTCTCATATCATGTCTTGATTAACACCTGTAAGACAACAGCTAGAATGAGAAGAAAAAAACCTTTCCTCAATTTCTTCATCCTAACCTTTCCCTTCTCTTTCATCTAATTGTGTTCCAGAGAATCTGCTGCCTTCATCATCTGACATTTAAACAAATTCAGCAGCATGCCTGTGGGACGCTGCCACAGCCCTCCGTGTGTGTGTGTGTGTGTGTGTGTGTGTGTGTGTGTGTGTGTGTGTGCGTGTGTGTGCGTGTGTGTGGTGTGTGTGTATCAAACAGAGAAAGCATCAGGATCAGAGAGAGAAAGCTTAGTTTAAAATGCAGTGTGCAGTCTGTCTCACTGTGAGAGGACACGTTGTACCGGTAGAAACTGACAGACACAAACAAACACACACATCAGGTTTGGAGCTGGGATAACGAGCTGCACTTTAGATGTCTGTGTTATGGAAGGCTATGGGAGTTGTGTGATATTGCTGTTGTCCAGTTTGTCTGGATACGTAGACCTGAGGCCCCAGCCAGACCAACGCTCGCTCTCTCTCTCTTCCATTTTTCTCTCTCTCCATCCTTTTTTCCTCTCTCTTCGCTCTCCTCCTTGTCGAAGGCTCGATCGCTCAAAACGTTTCGCGGCGCTCGGTCGGTCGGTCAGGAGACTCGGCTGTCTCTGGCGCTAGGCCGCCCCCGAGGCGCATCGTCCCCCGTCCCGCTCCGGGGAGCGCAGGCCGCGCCCGTATGCTGCCAGGCGTGAGGACATGCCGCCCCCCCTCTCACGCTCGTACGCCCAGATGTACAGTACGGTGGTGCCGCTTTTGGCTTCACTCTGTGTTCCTCTGGTCTGTGTGTGTGTAGTTCTTGGGTGAGGACAGGGGGGGTGGGATGTGTGTTTATTCAGACCTTGTGTGTGCAGTGCATCTGCTAGCATGAGACCCCCCCCAACCCCTCTCCCCCTTCGCATAGAATCACGCTGCCAGAGACAAATTGAAAAGAGAAAGGAGGCGAAGGCCACGGCTCTAGTGAGAGTGGGAAGTCACACATGTGACACCTCACACGGTAGAAAGGTTCAAAGGAAGGGGCGAGAGACGGAGAAAGAGCCAGTAGGAAGAAAAGAGAGAGAGAGCGCGAGTGAAAAGGAGAGAAAGGATGAAAGGCGTTCCAGGGATTTGAAAATAAAAAGATAGATGTTTCTATTTTTTGAGAAGACTGCTTCAATATCCTTTGACTCCCCTGGAATAAATACATCTGACAATTCTCGTGAATGTTTCAGCTCTTTCTCACAACTGTCGTCCTAGCCAGCAGCAACTGATGTGGCAGCTTCTCCATGACTTGTGGGACACCCTGCAGGTTGACTGAGTAGATGCAGAGCTACCTTGAAGCCCTCTGTTAGCAAAGTGTGCAAGTGAGGTGTTCTATGCTATTCTTATGTTTGCCATCAAACAGACCTGGTTGGCCAGGCACAGTCACAGTGATTTCAGATCCAAGTAAGATACTGGAATAACCTCTTAATGCTAAGATGATTACATATCTAATTCACTTAAGGCTTCTGAATGTAATCAGCTTATCTCTTATGGTTTATGGTGGTGATGGCCTATACTGTAGGCTACCGAAAGAACGTTGTGTCAGCCATTCCTAGAGTGGGCCTTTCATATTGAGTGAATTTTTGACCAGGTTATTCAGCGAATTAAGCTATTTGATTAGAAGGGAAATGTACAAGAGATCAGAGTCTAACGGCGAATGCATGAGACAGTCTACTGTGTGTAGATGTGCTAGGAGAGGGAGAGGGAGAGGGAGAGGGAGAGGGAGAGGGAGAGGGAGAGGGAGAGGGAGAGGGAGAGGGAGAGGGGAGAGGGAGAGGGAGAGGGAGAGGGAGAGGGAGAGGGAGAGGGAGAGGGAGGGAGAGGGAGAGGGAGAGGGAGAGGGAGAGGGAGAGGGAGAGGGAGAGGGAGACAGGATCAGATGATCACTTTGACATCTGTCAGTCTCTGGCTAGCCTGACCTGATATTGAGCTGAGCCAAATATGTTTACACTGGTTTAAAACCAGAAAGGAAGGAAAAGATGTCTGAGGAACTTGAAAACGAGGGAGAAGAAAGTCCTTTCAGAGGTGGCAGAATTCAGCCGCCCACACGCTTCCAATTACTGAGGTTTAGGTCACACACAACACACTCTGCAGCCGCAAATTGCATAGGTTTGAGTCCTTTTGTCTGTGTTTGACTCGGTGTGAGGTTACAGAGTTTGAGAATGAGAAAAACAAAGAGATAGAGAGAGGGTGTGTGTGTGTGTGTGTGTCAGAGAGAGAGAGTTATGGAGAAAGAGATATATAGAAAGCTTAGCAAGAGGAAGCTAGTGAACGGGGAGGGGGACGAGAAGGGCGAGGAAGAGGAGAGAGGGAGTGGGGTGTGGTGTTACAGAGAGACAATAGGTGGAAACAAGAGTTCCATTAGGCTGTCCTTGTGTTCTGCAAAGCCAAGCAGAGGCCGGATCGGGTTCCACTCCATTCACACAGAGCTGTGGCCACTCGAGCTCTCTGCCATTGTACCAAGCGCATTTCCCAAGGCCAACATGGACAAAGACAATTGATATCAAATGCAATGTTTTCTTTCTTCCGATTTCTTTCATGACTCATTCCTCTCATAAAACTCACAATCTTCCGTACAATGCGGCCAGGTATATCTGTCTGACTCACAATGTAATGGTTAAATAGGAAATAACTAACAGGTACAGTATTGAAGCCAAGTTTCCAGTGCTAACTGCAAGAGAAATAGTGCGAGAGGGAGAGAGAGGGGGAGAAGGGAAGGGAAAGACAGAGAGGAAACGATAGAGAGGAAAAGAGAATGAAAGAGATATAAATTGAGACCGAGACAGATAGATGGAAAGATAAAGACGGGGGAGAAACAGAAATGGAGACAGGAAAACAGAGAGATGGAGAGAAAAAAAGAGCATATTGACAGACAGCGAGGAGACAGGTAAGTGCCCGCGGGTGCGTACGCTGCTGTAGCTGAGCCAAGCTCTAAACCGTCTGCCTTGCCATGCTGCCTCGCAGATTACACACTTCACACCCTCAGCCTCACTATCTGCTCATGTCAACTGTGCTGTGTGTCCCCGAGCAGTGTGTGCGTGTTTGTGTGTCACACGCAAAGCAAGGCAGGGAAGAGAAAGGGTTGGAATGTTTTGATTAACACGTCACTCCTTTTGAGTTACTCGCAATTTCAGAATTATAAGTCAACCCGACGACGCCATGACGCGAGCAAACCTTCACATGCTAACCTTCTCTCCACACCTGGTGACCTTCATGTCTGACGACTAGGTGACCTCGGAAACAAGAAGGTGTGAAGGTGAGGTTTCCCTTGAGAAAACAACCACCTAGCCCTGGTTGGCTGAGCAGTGTTGGGGAAGGGGGGCGGGGCGGGGGGGCTCTGTAAGGTTCATGTTTTTCAAACTCTGCTGGCTGCAAACTATCATGTTGACTTGGCTTGGACACCAGAAAAGCTCCAGGTCGTTCCCTGTGAATATAAGGTGGGACACACAGAACTCTGGTATTAGAGAACACACACACAGACAGACCCACACAGGTCTGGTGTTGAACACACACATAGACACACACACACACAAACACAAACACTGAGGAATGTCGGAAATAAACGGCGCCCAGTTTTGTTTTCCTTCTACAGTGAGCACTTCCCCCCTCTGGGCATGTCCAAAGAAAATATTTGCGTCTGAAACGCTCTGAAGGGTCAGAAGATAATTCATCTCAGACGTTAATAACAAAAACAGCGTGGGATTGGTCGAGATATAATTGGGTCTCGTATCAATTAGCAAATGTGCATATGTTGTCAGTCGCAGTGGTTTTATGAGCATTTCTATTCATCTCCTCTGGGTATTTTTTTCCTACTGCTTGTTTATGTCATTCAATACACTGATTCTTTTGTTTTGAGGAATTCTGTCTTGGCCTCTGGCTAAATGAAATTTAAAGTGCAAACAGACGGTGATTCTGAGCATACCATGAACAGATAGACTGACCCGGCCAGACCAGACCAGACCAGACCAGACTTGGGCTGTGACTGTGAGCTAGCTCAAATCAAGACAAAGTAAAGGACATAACTAAGCACTGTTGTCTCCTTCAACTTGACCACATCTTGAGATGGTGCGATAGACTTTTCGCTCACAGTGCTGTTCACTGTTGGATAATTTTCCTCTCTGGTTAGTTGCTGCTCTCAAAACAATGAATGCACTGGCTGTTACGAGACGTCGAAGCAGAAGCTAATATTCTAGCCTCTGGGAAAAGAAGGCAAATATCCATCTGAACATGATCATTATGCAAAAGCCACCACTAAGCTGGTTGGGGTGATAAAGAGACTGTCATATCTCTATAACAGAGCCAGAGGGCATGGCATGCTATGGCATCCATCTTGTTTAAGCAATAGTGATCATGCACACTGGGATGGAACATATCCGTGCACGCACACACACACACACACACACACACCAACAACAACAACATAAGCACAAATGAATGAAGAATGCACACACACACACACACACACACACACCCATAACGGCGCATAATTCTTGAGGGAAGCACAAGTCATAATCATACGATTGAGTAACAACAGTGTGGCAGGCAAAGACTGCCTCCTTGCACATAAAGGCTATGTCAATTCAAACTCTGAATTATTGAAGCCTGACACCCAACTCCCTCACACACGCTGTTTAGATATCCCTGCTTGATTCAAGTCATGCAGAGATAATCTTATTTGGGGGTGAGTACAGAAACACGTTTTCTCGACAGGCTGAATCTGAGGCGCTGATCTTTGTAGTTAGACACCCAGACCATCGTGCAGTCTTTATTCGGGGGTCAAGATATGATCTACAAATATTTGACAGCAATGTCCTTTGCATCTCAGCTCCGGTCAAATTGAAATCTCGCTTGTTTAGGCCTGTCTGATGGCTGAGCAGTCAGGGAATCGGGCTATTAATCAGAAGGTTGCCAGTTCGATTCCTGGCTGTGCCAAATGACGTTGTGTCCTTGGGCAAGGCACTTCACCCTACTTGCCTCGGGAGGGAATGTCCCTGTACTTACTGTAAGTCCCTCTGGATAAGAGTGTCTGCTAAACTAATAAATGTAAATATAATGTGTTTGATTGGTGTTTTTAAAACGTCAACAGTCACTTTGCCTTTTCCTATACTCATTTCCTGAATGTTTGCAAATTCTGCACGTAGCCTCATCTTGAAATAACACAAGGGAGCCTATAGAAGGCTACATTGTCTTTTGTCTTTTGCATTACATTGACAATCTTATCTCCACTCCAAATACAGGGTTTGAAACTTGTCTCTCCACCCATATTTGATCAGATTAGTCAAAACATGCTCGACAGTAAACGCCTGTGGGAGAAACATAAATATGCAGCGTCTGACAACTTGTTAAATCGGTCTTGTCGGTGGGATAGTGTTTCTCACTGCCGCCCTCTAGCGGTAGAAACGCGAACATAAAGGTTGTGGAGACGCCAACTTCAACATGGTGTTGATTCTGTTTAGTAAACATTTATTGTTGTTTTGGGATTCTTTGTAACATATTTTCATCTCTACCAAATATTTGGGGTTGCAAAACAGAGATGAGCTAACTTCAACAGAGTTGTTTTCAATAATATGAAAATAAAGGCTGGTCAAGTTGCTATGTAGCCTAAAAGTATGAGAATAACTGCTAAAAGAAACGTCGGCCTAGTCATGTATGGTAGTCCACATTTGTCCGTTTTAGTTTAGGGGTAGGACTTTGCAATTTGATCTTTACATTTTGATGTTAGTTAATCAAAATCTCAGTGGTATGTCCAACTTGTGATATGATTCATAATTCGTTAACATAAGCCTACTTGCCAGTTGTCAACCACAAGATTTTAATTAAGTAAGGTTGTGGGTGCGTGTATAGAGGGAGAGACAGAGAGAGTGAGAAAAGAGGGAGAGAGAGAGAGAGCGTAGGGGTGAGAGAGAGAGAGAGAGAGAGAGAGAGAGAGAGAGAGAGACTGAGAGAGCAGAGAGAGCGAGAGAGAGAGAGAGAGAGAGAGAGAAATGGGAATGTGTGTTGTGCAGAAAAAGGTAGGTTTCGCTCTGCATCCTGGGTACATAGCCCAATGGTAATGCAGCGGAGACTAACAGACACGCGAGAATACAGGAGCGAAAGTAAATGTAGAGTAGTGCTGTGGATTTCAGTAGTTACAATGTATCCTCTCCTGTAGAACGATTGCAGTTACGATGTGTCGATATCGTTGCTTTACTTGCGCAATGCTATGATCGCGTTTTGTTTCGCTCGCGTAGGGAGAACGAGAATGAAGCGTAGCGTTCTACACCCCTCTATTCGCTTCACAGGGAAATGGTAGCGTATGAACCGCACTGGAAGGACCATGGTTGAGAGGAGCAGCAAATTTTTGTTGATCGTTGTAGGCTCTGTATGTTTTATGCTGATTCTTTATCAGTACGTTGCTCCGGGGGTGATTAATTTTGGCTCCCCGCACGGTTATTTCACGGAGGAAGACGAGGGGGACATCTTCCCGACCCCGGACCCTCACTACGTAAAGAAATACTATTTTCCCGTTCGGGACTTGGAGCGAACGGTTGATTTCGAAATCAAAGGGGAGGACGTGATAGTGTTTTTACACATACAGAAAACTGGGGGAACAACATTTGGAAGGCACCTAGTCCAGAATGTTCGTCTTGAGGTTCCCTGCGACTGCAGACCAGGTCAGAAAAAGTGTACCTGTTACCGGCCCAACCGCAAAGAGACCTGGCTCTTCTCTCGGTTCTCCACGGGCTGGAGTTGTGGCTTGCACGCGGACTGGACAGAGCTGACCAACTGTGTACCAGGGGTTCTCAACAAGAAGGAAAACAAGCTAAAAAATCTAAGGTAACTGGACATCTTTCATGCGGCCAGGGGCTCAATCTTGCCCTGTGCCTACTTTATTTTGTAAAGGTTATAAAGAAAAAAAATCCCTTAATCAGACTCACTTAAAACAAATAGATTCATTTTAGTATACACTTTCTGGGGCGCCTAGACTGTTGCTTGTTATTCAGCCAGGGTTGAAGTTGATGCATATTTGTGAAGACTGGGGAGGGACTTGTGGCTAAATGGAACAATAGTTTTAGTTGAAAATGGCCTCTTAAGAAAGTCTGTCTCATATTCAGCCCTTGATGGCTCACTCTTGGGAAGGGGTGGCTTCTATTCTCATTAAAACAACACTGCACTTAACAGACAGCCGACAATTGTTGATTAACGGGGCTGTGATAACTTTAGGGAAATGAAGACCCCATAGACGTAGATAACCTCCCAGAACAGCGTAGAGTCGTCAGCCCCCCCCTCCTCCTGTCACAGGGAAGGTGCTGATTGCTGGGCCTGAATTGAAACTGCCACAGTGGAAAGACATCAGGTCAGGTTCCCAGCTTGCTAGCCGGTTCAGCCAGAGACGACCCCCCACCCCCCCTGGAAGAGCCGAGAGCTGCCCTTCTCCAGAGAGGATTGGGGAGCGAGGTCTAGCCCAGGCCGGGGGAAGATAGACCCCGCAGGGGTTTGGCTCCGCTTTAATCCGGGTGATTATTACCGCTGAGATGCACATACACAGACACACACACACACGGGCAAAGACACACACACACACACTTTTCTCTCGCATTCTCTCTCTCTCACACACATTCTCTCACACACGCATTCTCTCGGACACAGATATTCTCTCACACACATACACGTTCTCGCTAAAACACACACGGAAAGAGCAGCAGCAGTCTGTTCAGTGCTGGCGTTGGCCCCATTCCCTGTGGTCAGTCTGGTCAGAGGGGTCTAACCGAATCACACTGGGGAGACTGGAAGGATGGCCTTGCAGCCGTTTACACACACACACACACACACACACACACACACACACACACACACACACACTGTGTGTTTATATTAGAGACACACAGGAAAAACTACAACCTATAGAGAAGAACTTAATTGATCCCTGAGGGGGCAAATTGTATTGACGGCAGCACACAGTGAAATACTGAGAGAGAAAAAAAACTATACAGAGAACTACAAAAAGAACCGAATCCCACGTACGATGTTAATTGTACACACGCTCGGGTCTGTTCTCACACGCTCGGGTGTGTTCTCACCGAGGTCTGACGCAAGCCGGGGAAGGCTTCATCACCCGGCGCGTCCTGCCTCTGGGAGCAGCACCAACCGCAGGCTCCACGCCTCGAGGTGTGAATGAGGGCGGGGGGGGGCCGTGTGTGTGTGCTGTGTGTGTGTGTGTGAGGGGCGGCGGCGTGTTGTTGCGGCGAGGCGGTCAGACACGGGTCCCGCGGCGGAGAGAAGTGCTCGTGTGGGAGAAGAAGGAGGAGGAGGAGGAGAAGGATGTGCCGTGTTTACACGGCGGCGAGGAGGGGAGATCTCATCGCTGAGTGCCGGCGTGGCGGTGGTGATGGTCTAGTAGCGCACATCTGTCACGGCTGAGGGGGGAGAGAGAGAGAGAGAGAGAGAGAGAGGGAGGGAGAGAAAGTGGGGGAGAGAAAGTAGAGAAGAGGAGATGGGATTTGGAGAGGCGTGACACCACACAGAGCGACGCAGTGGCAGGCGGTTTGATCCAGAGTTACGGATGGTTTCAAGCGAGGGAGGAGATCTGTCTAGAGGGAGGAGGAGAGAGAGAACAGTCTTAAGAGATCTCTCCCTCGCAGAGTGGCAGGGCGAGCAGGGAGATATTAGTCATTGCCGTGGTCGGAGAAAGTAATATCTTAAAAGGGAGAGAGAGACAGTGAGGGTGGGAATATGTGAGGGGATGATGAAAGGGACGGCTTTGCTGGTTTAAAGAGCCGTCAAAACGCAGGGCCGCGCGTTCAACGTGAGCGAGGAGAGAGAGATGGTGAGCGGTGACATGTCTACAGCAGCCGAGTGTTGATGCTTCTTTTAGTACACACCCAGGGTCCTCACGCGCCGCTGTCATCTTCTGGGACTACAGTTCTCAGATCAGTTTAAATGCTTTTCACTGGTCCCCGGCTGAGAGTGAGGCCATTGATATGAGCCTCTTAATTGGTTAAGAAGATGCATATCACTTTCCTCCTATTAGCTTTCAGAAGGGGAAACCATCTGTTGTGCGTGTTCATGTATTTAATCCCTGTGTGTCTATGTCATCTCGGTAGGAGCTGAGTGCAGCGGTGGGGCTAATTTGAACGCCTGGATCTCAGCCCTCTCTCATCGCTGTCTCTTCCCCCCGGTCTCCCCCGCCTCCTCCCATCTCTAAACTCTCCCTCACCCACCCTCCCTCTGCTTTCCTCCGTGATGGTGTTGTTCTCTAATCAAACAGCAGGCTGGCTTTCCACTTGGTGGCGTTATGGCCACAGGCGGAACCCCCCCCCCAACCCGCTCTCTCTCTTTCCCTCTCTCCATCTCTCTCTCTCTCCCTCTGAGCGTGACTACTGCATTAGAGGAAATGTCTTTTCATGGAAGATTTGCTGCAATTTCCAAAATGGCTGCTTTGCCTAATGGACAACTGCCTTCGTTCTAATGAATGATTACATATATGAGTGAGGGGACGGCTGGGAGGAGGGGAAGGAGGATGAGGGCAAAGACGAGGCCGGGAGATGAGGGTCGGGTGGGGGAGAGGAGAGGCAGGGCCAAGGATGACGAGGAGGGATGATGAGTTACGATGGTGTAGGAGATGAGGGAGGATGAGGATGGGAGGATGAGTGGGGGGGGGTGAAGGGGAGACGGAGAGAGTGGGGGGGGATGAGGATGGGAGGATGAGTGGGGGGGGTGAAGGGGAGGAGGGAGGATGAGTGTGGGGGGGGAGGAGGGAGGATGAGTGAAGAGGGAGGATCAGTGGGGGTGAAAGGGAGGAGGGAGGATGGTGGGATGTGGGGGAGAAGGACATGATTGAAGGGATGGTGGGGTGAAACGTTTAGTTTCATAGCTGGGGAATGGGAGTCCACAATTAGCACGGTTGTCAGGGTCAGGGCATTACTCTTCTTTCAATAGGGCTGTTTCAGATTCGCATCACAATTCGCATCTACATTGTGTGTGTATGTGTGTGTGTTTGTGTGTGTGTGTGTAGGCAAGCGCTTGTACGTGTGGCGCCAGCAGCCAGGGACACTATAGAGACTGCAACTTCTCCAGTCACTGCTGCAAATGTTACGTGTGTGTGTGTGCGCATGCAAATGTGTGTGCACGCAAGTGTGCGTTAGAGAGAGTCTGCGTGCGCGCCTGCATAGTGTGTAGCCGACCAGGTCGTCGTGTGTTAATCCAATCAGATTAGCTGGAATTAAACGCTGGCGGCTTGGCTCTCCAAAGCCGGTTATGTCCTCATCCTGGAACCTGTCTCCCCCCCCGCGCCACATTCCAGCATTCCCAATCAGGACATTCCACATCCCTCTCCTCTACTTTCTGCCTCTGTCAATCCCTTCCACAGATGGAACAGAACTGGAAAGCATATAGCTCTCATTCTGTCTCTCTTTCCATCTTTCTCTGGCTCTTTATGCTCGCCCCTCTGTTCGTAGTTCGGAAGTGAGAACGTCGTTAGTCCTGACATACACACACACACACCCCCACACACATGCTTGAAGTGGAAGAGGTCAGGCGTAAGGGTGTCTGACCCAGTCAGATGACGACAGCTTGGCGAAGGTCCTGACAGCTCTCGCGCACAGCCCTTCACTCCATACACAGACCAGAAGGAGCTAGCTAGGGGGTTGATATCAACACTGCGAGAAGTCATCCTATAGTCTTGGTCATCAACGCCAGTACGCCACAGTTCGTTTATCGAGCCGAAACCTTGACAAAGGTGAACAGAACTTGGCCAGACTGCCTCATACCGCCCATCATGTTGTCAGTGTAGAGTAAGCGAAGGGAAAGGGCTCAAGGGCAGAGAGCCACTGCAGAGATTTGAGATGCATGGTGGTCCAGACATGCTTAATGATAATTGATTGTGGATGAGCTGGGGCGGTTGATGGCTGGATAACCATTGTATGATATCGACAGCTCAGGTGTAATTGGATGGAAACCATGCTCAGTTCAAAATAAGAAAGGAGGGGAACAGGAAGGTAGAAAATAAAGGAATAAATTGGATCAGTTGTAGTTCTTCCTTGAAGTGAAATGAGACCACAGTGGGAAGTCCAAAACATTTGACTGGAAAAAAAAGCGAGTCAGACTCTGTTTCTTTCTCCCTGTCCTGCGCTTCTCTGTTAGCTGTCAACATCATCCTGTTCAAAATCATGTCACTGCCTGGAGGACCGATAGCCGTGCAATAAATGATTAGGGCGCATTGCAATGGATGGTAATGAGCTGCGCTACGGCTACGCTAGAGCGGCTCTGCAGACAAGATTACTGACTATTGATTGACCCGGCGTTAGCATTAGCTTAGCATTACCCCCGCAGTGAATGATTTAGCGAGCATTTCTATGGTTGTTAATGAGCGGCGCTGCGGAATGCTACGCTATGCTAGCCATGAGAACAGGATTACAGGCCATTAATTAGTGTTGCGTTAGCAAAAGTGCTCCTTTCCCCCTCGGCCATTCTGACGCTGGTTCTTTTCTACAGCCTCTGTCTATACATCTATGCCTCTGTCCGTCTCTCCCCCTCCTTCCTTCTGATGGAGGGATGTAAGCTATTGAGGACAGAGAGAAAAAGAGAGAGCTTGCTCCCTGGGGAATCTTATTTTCTCTTTCCATTAAGCGCAGTGTGCTGTCTGTCATCTACAGACAGGATGTGACCTTGTAGCTTCCTGTGGTTTGGCATCCCAAACTTGTCTCTTTTGGATTTGTTTTTATGAATAATCAATCATATTCAATGAGAGTTATTGGGAGTGTGTGCGTGGGTAGGATGCTGATGCTGAGGGGGGGCATGTGAACTCACCAGAGTTTCTGACAGGCGTGCTAATTGAATTGTGGGAAAAATGCTAATCCGAGACTGCTCCTTTTGAATCAAGGGGAGGACTCTCACTGATTGGGACTGTCTGCTTCGCCCAAAACAGTTTTTTTTGTGTGCGTGTTTTTTACTGAACCCCAAAGAGGGAGGAACAAAAGAATAGTCGTTCTGTCCCCATTCTCTGTTTCCCTTTACCACTCTCTCTCTC
Source organism: Mallotus villosus (assembly GCA_903064625.1). Classification (NCBI taxonomy): domain Eukaryota; kingdom Metazoa; phylum Chordata; class Actinopteri; order Osmeriformes; family Salangidae; genus Mallotus; species Mallotus villosus. The sequence goes on from CAEFZP010003852.1 coordinate 44,963, forward strand.
TCTCTCTCTCTCTCTCTCTCTCTCTCTCTCCTCCCCACCACCAAGACTCCCCTCACACTGTCTCTGTATTTGTTTGTGCTCAGTCAGGGATGTGTGTGTATGTGAGAGAGGGTGTTTCAGCAGTAGACTTCCGCAGTGGGAATTCCAGTAAAGTGAAAAACAAAGAACAGGAAAGTTGTGAAGAGAGTTTTCCTCTCCAGGTCTGGTTGCTGAAGGCTGCATGACAATGTTGTGTTACTATAGGTTAGAATGATATCTAACACACACTCTCTTAACGTGTGTGTGTGTGTGTGCACGCCTGTCCATTGCGATCAGGACAAACATGTCTGGAGGGTGTGTTTCTTTTAGCTATATCCCACTAGGTTGCTGCTGTTCTCTGTTACCACTATAAAACACTCCAGAAGACTTCTGTCATTAGAGGTTAGGCCTACGCACACACACACGCACACGCACACACACACACACCACTCTGTCTGTTCTCTATATCTGTACATATCCCGTTTCAGTATTGATTTCTATAAAACTTTGATGAACAGAGGATGGACAACAATCCCGGTTTTCTCGACCCCTCGTTCTATCTCCCTATTAATCTCTCTCTCTATCTCTCTGCCTCCCCTCCAGGCACTGCTTCTGATTCGTTCTATAGCGTTTGCTTCCTCTGACTCCATTCAGCACCCCGCCCACCCGTCCCTCTTTTTCTATCACGCTCGCTCTGTCACTCTGTCACTCTCTCTCTCTCTCTCTCTCTTTTTTCTCCCTATAACTGTGTTATCCTCTGTCACTCTTTAGAAGTTTCATATTTATTCTAGGCTTTTTCACTTTGCAGCTTCCTGTAAATGGGGGAAGTGATGCCTCGGGAGGAAGTGCTTCTATCTGCCAGCGATCTGATCTGGGCTGGAGATAAGCGCACACACACACACACACACACACACACACACACAGACACAGACAGGCAGGGCACACACTCCCATCCTCAATGGCCGCTTCCTGTTCAGTAGCAGGAATAAGGGCGCTGTTGTCGCCCCGGCCAAATGGCGTCCAGCATCCTAGCGCGGTCGTGACTCAGCAGGTACCAGTCCTGTCATCGCCCCTGTCACGTCACTTCAGATCAGGTGAGATGGACAGCATGACAGCGCGGCGTGACACCGTCTAGCCCGGCTGAGCTCTGCTGATGTCACCGTGGCGTGCCCTCCAGGACTTCCTCTGCCTTGGCGTTGCTTCTTTCAACGATTTTGCTCCCGATGCAAATGCAGTCGGCCAAGCGCGGCACGGTGTGTGTGTTTATGTGTGAAGGCTGTCAACTTGATATTTGATTGTATGGCCCATGCCTGGCCCCTGTGTGGCATTATGTCTCTCTCTCTCTCTTGTTCTCTTTCTCAATTTCCATCTTTTTCTCTATCTCCATTTCTCTCGCTGACTGGCTCTCTCTCCCTGACATTTCGTCCCCACCCCCATCTTTTCTCTCTCACTTTTTTTGTCCCAAGTCTCTTCATGCTCGACCAACCCTGATCTGACTCTTGGCTTCAAAGAGCCACTTCATTCATCAGTCAGTCATCAGAGAGGGCCCATTCAGCCCCTCCGCTAAAAGAGAGGGAGGAGAAAAGGAGGAGAGTGTGTAAAGAAAGAGGGGAAGAGTGCATGAAAAGAGGGGAGGGTTCGAGAGAAAGAGGATCCGCTCTTGACCGCGGGGGACCTCTGAGAGTGACAAAGCAGGGCGGACACACTCCTACTGTGTACACACACACACAGACACACACACACACAGACACACACTCCTACTGTGCGTACACACACAGACACACACACTCTTACTCTGCGTACACACACAGACACACACACTCTTACTCTGCGTACACACACACACTCCTACTGTGCGTACACACACACACACACATACACACACATACACATTCCTGTTTACCATGTTCAGTGTGGGGAGTTGCGTGCAGTCCTCTCCTCTCTGTCCTCCCCTACTCCCTTATTTGTCTTCCTCTGACTTTCTCCTCTCCTCTCCTTCCCCCCCCCCTCTGTCGTCTTTCTTCATCAGAAGGGCACAAAGGGGTGTTGAGGCCTGTTCTTTCAGACTAATCCTTCACTGCACCTGGTGTGTGTGTGTTTCTGTGAGTGTGCACTTTCTGCATCTGTGCTGGTGTGCTTTTGTGTGTCTGAATCCGTGTGTGTGTGTGCGTTCGTCCTCCTCTGATTCCCAGTCCTAGATCGCTATCTTTCTGACATCTCCTTCACTCATGGTCACCCCTCTTCTTTCCCCCCTTTCCATTCCTGTGGTGGTTTGGAAACTAGCTTTCCGGTCAATACAAATTGCCCCCCCCTCCCTCCCCAACGCACACATCAGCCGTTATACACAGCCTGTCATTTGATGATTTCGTGTCTGCAGTGTGTGTCTTCTGATGACATCCCCCCCGCAGCGTGCGACACCTGACCCTCCTCACCCTCCTGTCGTCTTTCCTTCCTGTCCTCCGCTAACCCTCCCTTCACCCTCCTCCTCTTTTGTTCTGCCTCCAGACCAGTACCAACTGGAACTACCCACAAAGCCTGAACATGCCCGTGTGCAGTTTGGCTTAGGGTGTGATTGTGCATTTTGTAATGTCTTTGGTTATCCTGGTGGAAGAGTGTGTGTGTGTGTGTTTGTGGTGTGTGTGTGTGTGGTGTGTGTGTGTGTGTGTGTGCATGTGCATTCCTGTGTACATGTTCACCTTCCCACCCGGCTGCCAGGGGAATCTGAAGTCTCCATTCTGCTGCTGTCAATCATGACGAGAGAAAAGGTTTGGATTCATACCTGTAGAAGCTGGCAGTACACACACACACACACACGCTCACACAAACTCACACACTCAAATACCTCCCTTTTTTTCTTGTTCAGAACTTTCTGGGTAAGGTAGCAGGTGCTCAAGTCTTTCACACATCCTTTTCACAGAGTTGAGGTGTTGAGAGATTAATGGAACACCTTTTTCCGAAATATTAAAACACGTTTATTTGGGTGGAATCTGTCGGAAATCAAGCTGCCCCTGAGAGACTTGCTACTGGCTGGTAGGATGCTACTCCAGGCCGTGCTACTTCTGGTTCCCAGGTTCCTTCCCAAACCTTTCCTAGAAGCACAGAAACCGAAAACAAAGCAGTTGCCTGTGTGTGTAATTTATGAGTTTGTGAGATCGCTGGAAGACGGGATGAGGGAATGTGTGTCGTCTCCCCAAATCCTTTTGTGTTGAGTCACTGATGCTAATGGCGGGCCGGTTTAGCTCCCCGCGTGTCTGAGCATGCCCAGAGCCCTGTCTCCACACCGCAGAGAAAGTCATCATCGAAGAGAGGGATAGGGGGAGTGGGGAGTGGAAAGAAAACAGTGAAAGGAGGGTCGGGTCGGAAGAACTGCAGGAGAGGAAGGAGTGATAGACTAGGGTGTACAAAGAGGGAGAAGGAGAGGAAAGAGAGAGAGAGAGAGTGGAAAGAGAGGGAGAGAGAGAGAGAGAGAGTGAAGGAGGTGAGAGTTCCTTGGAGAGGAATGTCTTGTCATCTTGTCCCCCACCCCCAATGGAATGTTAATCAGCGTAAAGAGGTCAACCCTTTTGGACGTGTGTGTGTGTCTCGGGGTTGAAAAGGTCACTGACGCTCTTCCCTGGTGAGGCGTAGCAAGCTGAGTGAGAGTCTGTGTTGAGTCCATTACAACTTTCCTACAATGATTATTTAACACCCTTCACACACACAGACACACACAAACCCTTCAGCTGTCTAATGTGGATGGAATGAGGAAGATGTATCCCTGATCTCTTCTATCTGTCTGGGGACTTGTTATGCATCCAAAGGTGTGTGTGTGTGTGCACAGGCTTTGATTGAATCATCTCATTTGTTCCCTTTCACGCACAGACACGCACACACAAGATATGGCGCTGTCTGTGTGTGTCCTCTTGACGCACACACACGTGCACTGTCACAGGCACACACACGTGCACTGTCACAGGCACACACATGCAGGCCAACGTACACAGACATACAAAGCTGGCTGTTAAGGATAGCTGGAATGGGATGTTGTCCCAGTGGAATGAGATGGTATCGCTCGTCTCTCCTCTCTCTCCTCCGTGAGATGGATATCTTTTAACACCGATAGCCCCCGCTTTCTCTTTTGCGCTCTCTCTCTCTCTCTGTTCCCCCTCTCTCTCTCTCTCCCTCTGTTCTCACACTCTCTTTGTCTCGGGTCCCATTCTTCCTCTCTCTCCTTCTCCCTCACTCTCCATCTGCTGTGTGTGTACGAGTGAGCATATATGCACGCGCGCTCGTGTGTGTGTGTGTGTGTGAGCGGCCATGTCTGTCTGTGTGTGTATTGGCGTGCGTTCTGACGATTGGGCTCCACCAGGGGAGACGGATCTGGAAGAAGACAAAAGGAGCTCAGAATAACTCCCCTACTTCTGCCTCTCAGAAACCTAGCTGTGTGTGTGTGTGTATGTGGGTGCCTGTGAGCATGTGTGTCACATTTACACATGTCCTCCTCAGAAAGCCCTCCGAGCTATAAGGACTGGGCCATCTCGTTAAGAGTGATGTCATGTTTGCTGTGTGACTGTTCTGCACTGTACTCATGACTGTCTCTTCTCTTTCCCCCCCCTCCCCCTCTCTTCCTGGAATCCTCCGTGCGTCTCTGGAACAGGTAAGACCTTGAGAGTTGACCTGTCGCATGCTGTGTGTGTGTGTGTGTTGGCACAGGGCTTTTTAGCAGTGTTGATCAAACATGTGGTGTCCTTGAGGCCTGGTCACTGAGTGCCTAGAGCGGCTCGTCTTCTCCACAGTCTAACCTTTGCTTGTTCGCCCCAACCCCCACACATTTTCTCCCTTTCTCTCTGACACACACTCAACCAACTAGACACATTCTCTCCTCTCTCTCTCTCTCTCTCTCTCTCTCTCTCTCTCTCTCTCTCTCGCTGTGTCTCTCACTCATACACACACACACACACACACACAATCTCAGCCCTTGTTTACCCACTTAGCAAGTTAAACGTTAACTCACCTTTGAAGGTCTCTAGGTATTTGTGTGTGTGTGCAAGCTGTAGTGTGTGTTTGCCTGCTTGCTTATTGTTCTCTGTGTGTGTGTGTGTGTGTGCACATGGTGTAGCGTGTGTTTGCCTATTGTTTATTTGTGTGTGAGCTTAACACATCCTGTGAGTAGTTTCCCCATTGGGATATATGTGGTACCTCAGAAGGGATTTGGTGTTGGTCTTCCTTCCTTCCGTGCACACAGGATCGTGTGTGTGTGTGTGTGTGTGGACTGCAGGATGTTGTCATCCCAGAGCTGTCTGCTGTGATCTCTCCTGCCTACAAAGCGCTTCTCTCCATCACCTCCTTCCTTGTTCCTTTGTTTCCTCTCCGCCATCCCTTATCTCTGGCTTGCAGTGTGGCAGGGCTGAGAAGCAGCACCTGTACAAGCCCCATGTCGTGTGTGTGTGTGTGTGTGTGTGTCGACGTGCCACCTCCCAACCGTCTGCTTTCTCCAAATCGGTTTGGCTTTTTCACCCCCTCGTTCTCTCTCCGTTCCCCCCCCGAGTGGTCTCCTGTTTTACAGTCTTCCCTTGTCCGGCTCAGCACCTTCCCCCCTTTCTCATGCGTATACTCCATCTTCGTAGTGTGTGTGTGTGTGTGTGGGTGCACAGGCCGAGGCCTAGACCCAAGCGGGGGCAGCGGGGCTGGCAGCAGTGGCGGCGACTTGGGCTGTCCTTGGAGACGGCGAAAGGAAGGAGAATATATCTTGTGAGTGATGGAAAGAGAGAGGTAGGGGAGGGACGTCTTCACCTCAGATAACTGTCTGTCTCTCTGGCCTTTACTGAGCTGTAGGGAGACTGCTGGAAGATGTGACCCAGATAGAGGGAGCAAAGTAGGCAGACGAAGAACAGAAAGCGGAGTGAGGAAAAAAAATCCTCGGTGCAAATTTCCCTTTTCTTTCCCCCCCCCCTTTGTGTCCCTTTTTCACGTCTTTGTTCTTGAAGAAGCGTCGTGGGGGGGGTGGTGGTGGGGGGGGCAAGTCTTGGACATGAAACACAAAGACGCGGAGTCCCCACAGCGGGCTTGTGTGTGTGCGCATGTGTTTCCGTGTGCCTAAGGAGTGGATCTCAAACAGCATTATTTACTCTACTGGGTTTTGCATCTCCTACGCCCCTGTCCTACCCCCCCCCACCCCCCTCCACACACACACACACACATACACACACACACACACACACACTTGTATGCGCATTTAACAGCGCGTCTGACAGCTCCCCAGGCTCCTTTCCTGGAAAGGCGAGACGGAGAGCACTAGAGCATGCTGGGATACTGGATGACCGCGGCGTTCATCTTTGAGCCCCACAGCTCAGTTAATACTTAATGTCCTGTCACACACACACCCACACCCACACACACACACACACCCACACACACACACACACACACACACACACACAAACACCCTCCTCTTTATCACACAGACACGCGCACTCACCAAACCCATAAAATATTCAGCAGGTCATGAAATAATGATGAACATTGATGGAATGAAACCTGCTAATTTAACAAAGACCCCGTCTCCTTTTTGTTTGAGAGAAAAAGGACAATAAGACGACCCAGGGTTCACACACATACACACACACACACACACACAGTCAGTAGCAGAACGCAAGTGTAGCCTTAGAGCTGGTGGGACCTGTTTTCTGGGCAAGAGTATGTTTTTACTTTTCAGAACACCAGTCCCGCTGGACCTTGTCTCGACTGTGAAGAGAGTGTTTGGATGTGTGCGTGTGCACGCGTTCTGGGTGTGTATGTAGCTTTGTAGTATGTTTACTATCCAGCCTAGACTATGTAGGACAGCTGTCCTATTTCCGGCAGGTCCTGGCAGCTCCAGAGTCTCTGGTAGACGCCGGGACTGGAAAGAGGAACAAGCAGCACTGATGGAGCCGGCAGTGAAAGGGTGCATCTGACGTGTTCTGTGACAGACAGATGGAGACTGGCAGTGAAGGAGGGAGAATATGAGGGCTTGTTGACAGCTGGACCTCATCAGCAGTGAGGGCACAGGGCAGGGCATTCTCTCTCTCTCTCTCTCTGTCTCTCTCTTTTTGTCTGTCACTCCCTCCGTCTCTCCCTCCGTCTCTCTCTCTGTCTGTCATTCTCTCTCTCTTTCTGTCTGTCACTTCCTCTGTCACTCTTTCACTTCCTCCTCGTTGCCGTCTTCCTCCGTCATGAATTGCGGCTCACGACACGTTTTTTCCGCTCTCCCCCCCCTTCCCACATCTCTCACGCCGAGCGCCGTCACCGCTATTCGTGTGTCCGTGTGACAGCTGGTATCCAAGGGCAACCCCCTTCATCCCAAGTGGCTATTGAGTGGTCGTGCTTTCCATGGACATAGGCCGTGAGCCCGGAGGGCAGGGCTGCAGTGCCAGAAGTTTCCGGAGGGTTCCACCCGGAGAGAGGAGAGAGCGGCCGTCTGCGTCTGTGGACGGCGTCACACTGACATGTGGAACTCTCTTCTTCCTCCAGATGGATGACTGTTGAGAGGAGGTTAAACCCTGGCATCTGTTGAGTGTGTGTTTGTGTGTGTTAGTGTGTGTGTGTGTGTGTGTGTCCGCCAGACTGATCAGCTCTCAGCCGCTAAGACTCGAAGCAGAAGATTCCTGCCACTTGGCAGATTTGAGCTCCTGCTCTCTGTATGTCACGCTTTAATCCTTCCCCCCGTGTCGCACTGTAATCCTTCCCCTGTGGAGCCATGCTGACGGGGGTTAAGGTTCCAGCAGGGGTCTCCTTGACCCACTCCCATAGAGTTGGACCAGATCAGACCAGACTCTCTCTCTCTCTCCTCTCTCTCTCTCCTCTCTCTCTCTCTCTCTCTCTCTCTCCATCTCTCTGGTAGAGATGACAGTCAGTCGGGAGGACTCCATATCTCAGCTGACCAACACTGACCCTCACTGCTGACCTTTCTAACCTCCCAGCTCCTCCTTTGTCGGGATTGAGCCGGGGGGGGGGCGAGGGCTCAGTTTGGAATTGAGCTAATGGCTCGGGTCGCATTCCAAACTGTCCCCCCCCTCTTCCCCCCTCCCCTTGTGACCTTTGGCAGGTCTTCCAAGGACGGGTTGGGTATTAGGAACCGACCTCAACGTGGTGTCCTTCCACACGGACTTCTGTAGTCCTCTCTCCCCTCCCAGATGGTGTAGGAGTTAAGGTCTGGCTTGGTCTGGAGCCGCACACACACACACACACACACACACAAGGCTAGTGTCGCTCCACTCCTGTTGTCTTAACCGGGACAGTGTGTTCCTCCCTGTGACTTATCAATGTCCCCTTATCACCCCACCCCCCCCCTCCTTAGCTTTTAGTACGCTTACAGCCTTTTATTGGTGGTGTCACAATAACGTGTGTACACACACACACACACACACACAAACGCCCTTATGTGCCCTGTGTTGCGAAACACTAACCGGAGGCACCCATCGCGGCCCCACAGCGGACGGGATCGATCGGGCGTTCGAGGTTCAAGAGGCCAGCTCTGCGCACGCAATCATCATCATCATCATCTCAGCCACTCGTCGGTGCTTTAGCCGTCATGTCTATCTGCTTTCCATCTCCCCTCTCCCCTCTGGGACGCCACGCTGCCGGGGCTGCAGATCTCTATCCAGCTGCACGCCCGCCCCCACGCACGTAGATCTACGCAGCCTAGAGCCGTGTCCGGCAACACGTTGAGCTTCCACAGCCTGGATTTGTCACCAGCTATAGATCCAGCTCTATGGCGATCCACACAGATTGGACGCATGTCCGGTTGCACATCCAGCTTCATAAATAAAGCTTATCAGATTGGGCTTGGGTGTAGGCGCGTGCCCATTGCTGCGTAGATCTACACAGCCTAGATCACTCTCAGTGGGCTGTACTGTCTTTTAGCTGTATATTGCTCTGTCAGTGTGTGGTCAGGTACATAAAGGCTTAACACCATGCCCTGCACCTGTGGTCTATAATGGCAGCAATCAATTGGTTGTGGTGGGATATCGATCCCATTGTTGTTGTCCTAATCGAGCTTGGTTTGAACTGGGATTCTGAGCCAGACCCGACCAGCTGGATATGTCCTGCTGTTAGACACACTGGTGGAAATGGAGCAGTTGACCTGGACCTGTATGTTAACATGGAGAGTGGGGTCAGAGTACAAGCCTGAACACACTCACCCTCGGCACGAGCACACCTCCCCATCTCTGAAAGGAGCTAAATCTGTACGGCTATCTGCTACCTTATCAAAGATTCATCAGTAACCCATGGTAACAGTAGTGAACCTTTTTAAACACACCTGTGGAGGGGAAGGAGACAGACGGGTTATGGAGGACACAGCCAGACAGGAAGTAGAGGACACAGCCAGACAGGAAGTAGAGAACACAGCCAGACAGGAAGTAGAGGACACAGCCAGACAGAAAGTAGAGAACACAGCCAGACAGGAAGTAGAGGACACAGCCAGACAGGAAGTAGAGAACACAGCCAGACAGGAAGTAGAGGACACAGCCAGACAGAAAGTAGAGAACACAGCCAGACAGGAAGTAGAGGACACAGCCAGACAGGAAGTAGAGGACACAGCCAGACAGGAAGTAGAGGACACAGACAGGTAGCAGAGGGTGCAGACAAAATGACTGATCACCACTTACAGCATTATTCATTACCACATTGTACCCCCAACAGCAGCTGTTACTGTATATGAGTACACACACCCACTCACACACACACACACCCACACACACACACACACAGACATACATGTGGCAGCTGCAGCTGTTGGACAGGACCGTCCCAGCTCCTTGTCTCTATTAGTGAGCTGAGGCTCCCAGCGGAGGGCTGGGGAGACAGGGGGATGAGGAGAGTGGGAAAGAGGGATGATGAGGGGGGAAAGTGGTATGAGGGCTGGAGAGAGGAGCAGAGGAGTTCTCTGAGAGTGGCCGGGGGAAGATCTGGCTTCACGGCCGCCCGTTTTGGGGAATTGATCATTGGAATGTTTAGGGAAACGTTGATGTCATGGGGGGCTCTATTGGTGGAATGTTGGCTGGAAATGAGATGACTGTTAAATGGAGGCAGATGTGCCCTCCAGGGAATCCCAGGCCCGTCGTACGTCATAACACACACATGCCGTCGCTGCTCACCTGCACGCACACATTCCCAACTGCTCCTCCCAGTGTCTTCTTCAGCCTAGATCCACACTCCCCCTCCCCTCCCAAACACACACACACATTCAACTGCAAACTATGTGTTTTTCGGACACAGAGACACACACGCATTCCACAGCCCCTCTGGCACATTCCAGGGTGAACGACTGTCAGGGGAAAGGGAGGAAGAGGGGAAACTCAAGACTTAACCCAGAACCTCCAGGCCTCGTTCAAGGAGACGTCTCACTTTCCCCCTGTCCGTCTCTCCTCCCTCTGTCCCCCTTCAGCCAGCTCTCTCCTTCTCTCCGTGGCTAGGCTGGACCAGGAGAGAGGTGTGCAGGACTGGGAACAGCCAGCGGCTCTCTCCTCATATACAGCCTCCATAATGCGCAATTCAGAGGGTTGTTCTGTCGCCTCTAATGTTTAGATGAACTTGCGTGGGAGGATTCCAGGCACAGTATGGTAATGGTTGGACACACACGGACACACACACACACACACACACATACATACATACACACACACACACATACATACAGACACACACACAGAGACACACACACACACACACACATACACACACATACATACACACACACACACAGACACACACACACAGGCGTAATTTTAACACGGTGACACACTGTGGGTGGTTTCCAGCGAGGCTGTGATAAGGGCCAGACAGCTAAATGTTCTCTCTCTCTCTCTCCTGCTGAATGCTAATAAGGCCAGGAATATCTCTCAGTCCACGTTCTCTCTCTCTCTCTCTCTCTCTCTCTCTCTCTCTCTCTCCCCTGGGCTGTGTGTCTCCTATGTCCCTCAGCCAGGTAGATGGTTGTTTACATGGCTGAGCAGATTATCATGTGAATGGACAAACTTGTGGCTTTCCAAATGTACGTATGTACGAGAGCGTGTGTGTGTGTGTGCGGGTGTGTAAATGCATGCACCACTGACTCCCCATATGCCAAAGCGTCATTTGCATAAATATATCGTTCCCCCGGCAAGCCCTCTGATGGGATTCCGCCATTAGACTCACTGTAGCACACTATGCAGACTCAGACATCCACCTTTTAGGGGTTTTTTCTTCCTTTTTTTCCTTTTTTCCATCCAATTTAGAGAAGACCTCGCCCCCTCTCTTCCTGCCCACCCACTCTATCCTCCTCTGCCCCCCTCCCTCTCTCCCTCCCTCCTCTCTCCAGGATCTGATCCTGGGATTTGTTTGGGATTCTCTAGGATTCGGTCTGATTGTGTGTGTGTGTTCCCGATCCTGTTATGCAGTCTTTTTTCTCCGCTGTAAGCCGACTGGTCGTCGTGGGCCGGTCTTTGCTGTTTTGACGTCCGCTTTATTGAACAGCTATACACACACACACACACACACACACTTTAAAGACACTAATATCCCTGCAGACGTTGAAGTCTCCGTGTGATCCTCTCTCTGTCGGATGCACATCATGGTCACACACACCACACACCACACCACACACACACACCACACACACACACAGTATGCAATCATGTTGGATTAGCGAAGGCCGCAAACTTGAGCAAAGCAAAGCTCCACTCCAGCTCAGCATCATCGGTCTTGTCCTCTACCCAACCTCTCCTCTTTTCCTTTTCTCTCTCCTCTTTCTCTCTGCCTTCGTGGTCATTCCAGTCTTCAACCTTCTTTTTTTTTCTTCTGTTTTGTTTATTCTCGGGGGGCCGGGTTGGCAGGGAGCGTTGCCAGGTCAACAGCTGCTCTGCCTCGGAATTCCTATGCATCTGATCCAGGATTGGACATACCGGGGAGTGTCTGCCCAGACACACACACACATACACACACACACACATGCAGTAGGGGTACAGGGGGCTGGGAAGCAGGCACAGAGGAGTGATTTGGATGAAGAGGGGGCTTTGAAGAAGAGGAGGTGGAGTTGGTGAACGGGAGGGGGGGGGGAGATGTCACAGAGCTTAGTGAGAGAATGGGGGGATGCCCCCTTTTGAGATGCCTCCCATGCGAGCAGAGAAAATCAAACTGTCATATCAATGAGCTCCCGGCACAAAGACAATCTCTGGTGCTCTCTCCTTCGGTTCCCTCTTTTCTCTCTTCCTCTCCCTCGTTTTTTTAATCTGATTTAAGAACAGGCTTGGGGGGGGGGAGCGGGATGGGGGGGGCACTGAAGGCCGGGAGTACACTGGCTTCTTAGGCCTCACTCCTTCAGCCCTAATGGCCTTAGGAGAGAAGGTGGGAGGAGACAAAAAAGGGAGAGGGAGACGGAGATCGGGAGGGAGGGAGGGAATGAGAGGGGGTGAGGGATGCGCGGAGCGAGCAGGGGCGAAGGAGGAGAGGAGGGCGTGCGCGGCGGAGGGACAGGGAGCGCTTGATCCTTCCGCACGGACGGATAGAAGAGCCTCCTATTCCGTCAGACTGCAGACCGAAGCCGCCGCGTTCTGCACAGACGGAGCGGACGGCTCGTCCTTCTTGTTATATCCATCTTTCATTCGTCTCTTTGTCGTTTCATTTTCCCTCTGCGGAGGAGAGTCCTTTCATTCCCACGTCTCTCTCAGATCCCGTCATGACGGGAGAGATTTATTACATTTGATCATCTCTCCAGTCAACCGTTGCCGCTGCATGAGGCATGTTTCCACTAATAACACATGGTGTGGAGCATGGTCTCGCTCCCACACACACGCACACACACATCTCGCAAACGTATAGCCCAAAGCGCGTTCGTCACACTGTCTTTAATCTCTGGGTTAGCAGCTGCTGATGCAAAGAAATAGTGTGTGTGTGTGTGTGTGTCGTTCTGAAATGAGTATGACTTCAGACCTCAGTCAGGGCCCTGGTCACCTGGGTGAACAGCCATTGTTATTTCAGGAATCGTCAGTCCCCCAAGAGAAGAAGAGAGGAGAGGATAGAGAGAGAGAGGGAGAGAGAGAGAGAGAGAGAGAGAGGGAAGGATGCCATTGCAGTGCGGTGCTGTTGAGTCCCTGCTCCCTCTGAGCTCTCGTTACACTCCCAGACAAAGGGCCTCATTCACCCAGAGTTCTCCGTGTGGGGGCACACACACACACACACACACACACACACACAGCTCAGAGAGACTGTTGTTACTGTTGTTGCACAATATTTGGCTCCTCTCATTTTATTATATCACTCCACCCTTTCTGTCCCGTCCTTTCTCCCCTCTCTCTCTCCCTCCCTCCATCTCTCGATCTCTCTCGCTCCCTCCATCGTCGCCTCCCTTTTCCTTTTTCTGTTTTGTATCCCATTCTCTGTCTGGCTGAATTGGAATCCGTGGGAGGTAGAAACTGCCTCAGGAAGTTGTGTGTGTGTGTGTGTGTGTGCTTGCACACCCTACTGTCACTTTCAGCCCGACTAGAGACTTAAAGTAAACAACAGTCAGACATCAGATTTTTGTAATTTCCCAGGAATTATGCCAGCTACCCATCATCTGCCCTCCACACACACACGCACACACACATTTCCCCCCAGGCTGTGCTCATTAGCCCCTTGGCCCTCTTTAAGCAGGTGGGGCGTGTTTGGCACAGTCCCCGACACAGTCGGGCTTAATTGGGCTTGGAGGACTCCTTGCACACACCCACCCATCACTCATCTGTTCCCCCCCCGCCCCACAGACGCCCCTCATCTTCCCCAGGGGACGAGCTCTCATCCTGAGCCAAGGGATGTAATGCAGCCCCAGGCTCCTCACCCGGCCTTGTTGCCGTCCTGCCCGTGCGATCCCACGTCTCTCCATCTGTCTCTGCGGACGACGAGAGCGCTGCGAGACGACGGCTGCTCCTCTGTCAGCTGACACGACGTTGTGTCAGCCGGCGTGTTTGAATGTCTAGTCGGAGTGGTCTTGTTAAAATACCCTTGTGGAGACCAAACGTCCTTGAAAGTAGAGTGAAATATGAACGTCTAGATCAGATGGACTTCAAGTGCTTTTTCTGGTTGTGTGTGTCTCTCTCTGTGAGACCCTGAGGTGTGTGTGTGTCCCTCTCTCTGTGAGACCCTGAGTTGTGTGTGTGTCCCTCTCTCTGTGAGACCCTGAGCTGGGTGTGTGTCCCTCTCTCTGTGAGACCCTGAGCTGGGTGTGTGTGTCCCTCTCTCTGTGAGACCCTGAGGTGTGTGTGTGTCCCTCTCTCTGTGAGACCCTGAGCTGTGTGTGTGTCCCTCTCTCTGTGAGACCCTGAGCTGGGTGTGTGTCCCTCTCTCTGTGAGACCCTGAGCTGGGTGTGTGTCCCTCTCTCTGTGAGACCCTGAGCTGTGTGTGTGTGTCCCTCTCTCTGTGAGACCCTGAGTTGTGTGTGTGTCCCTCTCTCTGTGAGACCCTGAGCTGGGTGTGTGTTCCTCTCTCTGTGAGACCCTGAGCTGTGTGTCGTGATGGAGGAGTGAAGACAGCGCCTGCCTCTTGAGGTCAGGTCCATATCCTATTAGGGGCATGTGTGATTAAGACAGGGGGATGCATGGGGCGGATGGGAGGGTCATTATTGGATTGTTTTAGGGGATCATCCGCTTAAGACAGTCTCTGAAGGAACACGCACACACACACACACACACACACACCAGTGTTCTGGCTCCCGTGCTTTTGTATGAATGTAGGCTGTGTGTTGAGGCACTGCGGAATGGAGAGTCATCAGCATGGGACACGTACACACACACACACACTCCCTTTTGTAGCTCTCTCTAGCTGTCTTGAGAAGGGACATCTCAGTACACACACACACGCTCATACTCACAGACTCAAAGGAATTGGAGCAAAGGGAGTGAGAGAGAGACCCAGTGAAAAGATGGGGGTGAGGATGGGTTGAGCAGGTGGGAATGATTTCAATGTTAACCACCTTATCATTCCAATTTCACACCCCTGCCTCTGTGTCAGGGCCTCTACACACACAAACCTATTCCTAGGCCAGGTCCAGGGACATGTGTGACAAGTGATTAACAGGGAAACAGGGGTCACACAGACACACACTAATCTCTGCCTGAGGAGAGAAGTGTGTGTGTGTGTGTGTAAGTGCTCCTCTAACAGCACCATCTGTCTCCTTGTTAGACTCGTTAACCGGCCCTTAATCACCTCAAAGTCAGGAACATCCCTCTTTCTTCCTCCCTTGCTCTCCTCTTCCTCCTCCTTTTCTTCTTTGCCCTCTTCCCGGCCGCGCCCTTTCCCCCGTCCTCTCGCTCCGCTCAGCCATCATTGGGCGGGGAGTTCATCGACTGTACAAGTGGAGAAACACTGGGGACTGACTGCTAGGATGACTGCAGGTGTGTGCGTGCGCACGCAGGCGTGAGGAAGGCAGACAGGCCATGAATCTCACTTACAGATCCTTTCTTCCTCTTTCTGGATTTCTCTCTCTCTCTCGACATCCCTGTCTCTCTCTCTCTTTCTGCATCCCTGTCTCTCTCTCTCTTTCTGTCTCCTCATCCGTCCGTTTCTCTGTCTCTCCTCATCCATCTATTCCTGGCGTCCCTTTCGATGTCTCTGTCAGGCGGCGGAGACGGAACATGAGGGAACAGGCCTGAGAACATTCCTAGTTAACACGGCTCGGAGCTCAGGTGTGTGTGTCTGTGTGTGTTGATACAACAGCAATTATTCCAACAAGAGAAGAGGATTTTGTTTTCTGCCAGTGCACTGGCAGCCTACCTGCTCCTCTCGTCATAGCAACGCATTGCAACAGTAAACTGTCACTTATTGTTATATTATTCCGGAAATTCCCCCAAATATTGAAACATCTGCTGCCTTCGACACAAATGGAATATCCATTGATTGTGGTAGTGAGAGGAGAAGAAGTGAGAGGGAGAATGTTTGTTTGTTTTATCCAAACTCCAGTCTCTTCTGTATGTGTCAAATGTCCAATGGAAACTGTGTGTCTGTATCCAGGTGATGGGGAATTTTGGGCCCTGCTCTACACCCCTCTCTCTCACCGCCTCCAGGTCCGTCAGCGGTCCCCTCTCTTTCTCTCTCCTCCTCTTCTTTATTTAAACTCCTGACTGCTAACCCAGTCTGTCTGAGTCCGCAGGCTGTTATTGATCGACTGGCAGGGAGTGACGGGGAGGGAGGGAGGTTAGGGAGAAGCTTGTGTAGTCAGGGAGCTTGTCTCAACCAGCAGATCTATTCTGGTCTGTCTGAGTGTCTTGTTATTGGGTAGGAGAGAGAGAGGGAGAGAAAGTGAAACAAATGGAGAGAGATAAATACAATGAAACCTGAGGGATGTGAGGGGAGATAGATTACATATACATCAATTCTTCCGGTCAATATGAAATAACGATTTTGATTGTTTATCCATGTAGAATAAGGCTGTAATCGATGGAGGATGCCACAAGCTATATCTGGCCTGCTGTTTACCTCACGCAACACATTGTGTGAGTGGAATCACTCTCAGCTCTGCACTAGAAGCTTCAGCAAAGTGGGATACCGTTTGTCTTTGTGTGGGGGGGGATAGACGGCATCCGTGGACGGACAAACGGCAACTCACGCACACAGGGAGTCCGTCGACATGATCTCAATTTACAGCCAGTGAATTCCATTGGTCGTCACTCCCATGCAGCGCAGAGAGAGAGGTGTGGGGGGCGGACAAGCTGAAGGGATTTCCCTGGAAGTGGTTTGGCACACGCGTCCATACTTCCAGGTGGAAGACGGGGTTTCACAATGGAATGCAAGAACATGTTGTCTCCCAGTGGATTTACACACCTCCTCTCGCTCTCTCCGTTTCCTTCCCTTTCCGTCTGTCTTCTTCCCCCTGTTTCTTCCCCCCTCATGTTTAGAATACTAGTTTGGATTTACTTATCAGTGCTGCCAAACGGGTAAGCAGCTTAATACAGCCTGTGTGTGTGTGTGTGTGTTGTGTGTGTTGTTGTGTGCGTGTGTGTGCGCGTGAGGTGGCTGATAGCAGGAGAAACACTTCTCTGTTGGAGTCACATCCTGTTTCTCTTGAAATGAGGCTGTTATTTTTGAACACGGTGACATTCATTTAGAATGTCGAAAACAAAGCATGTGATTAATTGTGAAACATGCTTGTCAAGATTCAGGCAACTTAGTCTGTTACTAGGCGTGTTTGTGTGGGGAGAGAGAGGGAGAGAGAGGGAGAGAGAGGGAGAGGAGAGAGGGAGAGAGAGAGACGGAGACCCTGAAGCTGTATACGGAACAGCATATCTGCCTTACAGGAAGCAGAGAAATCTTATTTTCCTGCAATTTGGTTGTAAAAGAGACTGGAGCAGTGTGTGTTTCCTCCTGATAACGCTGACAGCGCACACATGCACTTTTCCCCTCTCTCTCTCTCTCTCTCTCTCTTCCTCTCTCTCTCTCTCTCTCTCTCATACCACACACCTGCAAGACTTTCATTATCTTTCACAGAGAGAAAAAAAAGCCCCATCTTTGTCCCCCAGTGTTTGTTTGTGTGTATGTGCATGGGTTATGAAATGGGAAGCCCCTCCCCTGTCGCCTGCCGGAATCTCTCCATAAAGACCAAAGGAGGAGGAAGCCAGAGAGGTGGAATAGGCAGAGCAGAGGTGTGTGGAGGGGACTGAGAGAAAGGGATGGAGAGACTGAGTCATCCCCTCCCCTCTCCACCTCTCCTGTCTCCCTCCACCTCTCCTCCTGTCTCCCTCCACCTCTCCTGTCTCCCTCCACCTCTCCTGTCTCCCTCCACCTCTCCTGTCTCCCTCCACCTCTTTTGTCTCCCTCCACCTCTCCACCTGTCTCCCTCCACCTCTCCTGTCTCCCTCCACCTCTCCTGTCTCCCTCCACCTCTCCTCCTGGCTCCCTCCACCTCTCCTCTGTCTCCCTCCACCTCTCCTGTCTCCCTCCACCTGTCTCCCTCCACCTCTCCTCCTGTCTCCCTCCACCTCTCCTGTCTCCCTCCACCTGTCTCCCTCCACCTCTCCTCCTGTCTCCCTCCACCTCTCCTGTCTCCCTCCACCTCTCCTGTCCACCTCTCCTTTCCCCCTCCACTTCCCCTGTCCCCCTCCACCTCTCCTGTCCCCCTCCACCTCTCCTGTCCACCTCTCCTTTCCCCCTCCACCTCTCCTTTCCCCCTCCACCTCTCCTGTCCCCCTCCACCTCTCCTGTCCCCCTCCACCTCTCATCCAGCCGTGGGTCGGTCCGTCTGAGGGCTGTTTGTGAGGATGAAGGAGAGGTTGATGGGAGAGGAGAGAAAGCGAGATGTCCTCGTTGTGTGTGAGTACAGCAGAGAGGGCAGAGAGGGTCAGGGAAAAGCCTTTGAAACACCCTGACAGACTTCCAATGGTCGTCTGTCTTCTGAATCAATAGTTGGTGTGTGTGTGTGTGTGTGTAATCAGAATCTGTTTTTTGACAAGTTTATATAGAAGGAATTTACTTTGGCAGCTGCGTCTGGGAAGACCCGGTTTTGTAGCGTGAAGTGTTGGTCCTGAGTGTTGGCCTCCTGCTGTGGGGAGAGTGTCTGAAACAGTTTGTGACCAGGATGAGAGGGGGGGGGCACCTTTCTGTCTCTCTCCATGTCTGGGATGTTATTGTGTTGCATTACCTTCAAATGGATATTCATTCACATATAATATCATATATTTATTATGTAGTTTGATATCTTCATCATTTGTTAACGTACATTCACCTAACCTATGACAATAAACGAAATAACGGAGATTGAGGACTACGAGTGTATGTTGACCCTCAGATCATTATGGGATGGTTAGTTCAGTCCTCATCTCTTGTCAGTAGCAGCTTGGTATACATTTTGATCCCTGTACGTGCTCCTTCATTTCTTCATTTAAATGATGAAATGCCAGAGTCTTCTCATTGCAGAGTGCAGACGCTGGAACTTTGATGAGTCACTTTGGCATCGCTGCTTTCGCGGTATTAGAAGACAAATTGAAATGTTGGTCCTCTCCTTTTCCCTCTCTCTCTCTTCGTCTCTCTCTCTCTCTCATATCTCTCTCTATCTCTCTATCTCTCTCTCTCTCGTCTCTCTCTCTTCGTCTCTCTCTCTACGTCTCTCTCTCTCTCTCTCTCTCTCTCTCTCTTCGTCTCTCTCTTCGTCTCTCTCTCTCTCTCTCTCTCTCTCTCTCTCTCTCCGTCTCTCTCTCTCTCTCTCTCTCTCTCTCCCGCTTTCCCTCCCTCCAATGTTGTTCCTGTTACACAAATCAAGTCACGTTTGATTTGTGTAGCCCTTTGTACAAGACATGTCACAGAGGGCTTCCCGTGTGTCCACAGAACAAAGAGATGTCTGTCAGTCTGTGATCTCTGATGGGGAGATGCGTGTCTCTGTGTGTGTGTGTGTGTGTGTGTGCGCGCGTGTGCATGTGTGTGAGTGATGGTCAGTAAGTCTTGAAGTAGGTAGGTTCAGAATCAGGAAGGACAGTAGAATGGAGTTTCGGCAAAACATCCACTCTTCTTTTCCCCCCCTCTCTCTTACGCACACACACACCACACACACACACACACACACACACGTGTGGTAATGAGGATATGCTGATTGATTAGGCTGCAGTAATTAGCTAGAGTGCAAAGGCCTGTAAAGGTCTCTCCTTCTTGCAGGAGTGCCCCCTCTGGGGTAGGACAGAACTGAGCTCTGCGCCATTACACACACGCACGCACACACACACACACACACACACACACTTACACAGAGAGTGTATTAGCTCTGCAGCTGAGATATGAGTCACACTGCAACTGTGATGAGCCTGGGTTTGTGTGTTTGTGTGTGTGTGTGCTTGTGTGCTTGTGTGTGTTTTGGTGGGGGTGAGGATGTTTGTGCTGGGATGTGCTTGTGGCAGCAGTTTCCTTTCCTGCACAGTGGCCCCAACTCTGACCCGCACGAGTGCTTCCGGGCGATCCCCACCCGCTCTCTCCTTCTTTCCCTCTCTCTCTCTCTTTAGATTTCCACATATTTAACATGAGAAGGTTATCTTTAGACCAAACAAGATCAGATACACCAACCAAACTCCCACTGTCATCTATGGCTCTCAGGCAGTTGCCGTAGCGGGCCATGCAAACACTGCCCCCACATGGCCATTTGTGGAACTTCACCGTACATTGCCTGAATCCGTCGTTAAACTGTTGACTTAATCTCTCCCTGTCTCTGTTTTACAGGAAATTCTATTACATCACGTTGCTAAGAGACCCCGTGTCGCGATATCTCAGCGAGTGGCGACACGTGCAGAGGGGCGCCACATGGAAGACCTCACTGCACATGTGCGACGGGCGGACGCCCACTCCAGAGGAACTTCCCGCCTGCTACGAGGGCTCTGATTGGTCAGGATGTACCTTGCAGCAGTTCATGGACTGCCCGTACAATCTGGCCAACAACAGACAGGTACACACACAAACACTCACTAAAACACACACGATGGATCACAAATGCACACACACACACGTAACGACAACAGTCAGGGGAGGGGATGTTTTGACACACACACACACACACACTGTGATCACACATACACACATAAAGCTACTTCAACAGGTAGCCCGTGTCTGCTAGGTTTGCACCACAGCCCTCCCTTCTCTAACCGTCCACCCCCCTCCCGCCCCCCCAGGTCCGCATGCTGGCAGACCTGAGCCTGGTGGGCTGCTACAACATGTCCACGGTACCAGAGAAGAAGAGGGCTCAGCTGCTGCTGGACTCGGCCAAGAAGAACCTGAGGGACATGGCCTTCTTCGGCCTGACGGAGTACCAGAGGAAGACCCAGTTCCTGTTCGAGCGGACCTTCCGCCTGCGCTTCATCCGGCCCTTCATGCAGTACAACAGCACGCGCGCCGCCGGCGTGGACCTGGACAACACCACGGTAGGTCGCTGCCTGGTCCAAAACATCTGTTGAATTGAATGTTAAAAAAAACATTATATCAACAAGTTCAGTATATTCATCTATATGACCCCCCACACACACACACCGACAGGTCCAGCGCATCGAGGAGCTGAACGAGCTGGACATGGAGCTCTACGACTACGCCCGGGACCTGTTCCAGCAGCGCTACCAGTACACCCGTCAGCAGGAGCGCCGGCTGCAGCGCCTCCGCAACCACAACCAGAACCACCGGCAGGGCCTGGCCGTGGGCCTGTGGCCCTCCTCCCGCGCCCGCCAGACCTCCGCGGGGCCCGGCGGCCCGGGGGAGGGCGAGGGGGACAGGGACGACCTGGAGGACGGGGGGAGGACGGAGGAGACGGGGCCCCGGCTCCCCACGGAGGACTACATGAACCAGATCCTCAACCGCTGGTAGCAGGAGAACACACACACACATCCCCGGGCTCTCACAGCGGGCCCTGATACACGACAGACTCTGACGGACGGACGGTTTTGAGGGAGAGGGGGGGGGTTAGAGGTCATGGGTGAGGTCGCCGTGAGGACGGGGCGGGGACTGAACGCATCTGGATCATGTTCTGCTCTGGTTTGGAGGTTGACCCATGTTGACATTCACCTACCCTACACCCCTCCCTCGACCAGACAGGAAGAGGAGGGGACCTGGAGAAGTGCCGACGACCACCTGTCATCCCTCTGTCCTTGTGTCCGCATCCCCCTCTCCTCTCCCTCGTCTCTTCCTGTCAGAGGCCTGATATACAGCCCGAGTTAAGGTGTGTGATCTCTCAGTCCCTCACAAGGGCAATTTCCTTGGATGTAACCCACCAATCAGAGAGAAGCTTGGGACTCTCAGACAGTGAGAAGGTCCTGTATGAGCGAAGCTGACTCGCTGAGAGTGAGTTTTAAAATAAGATGCTATAGAACACAGACTTTACCTTTTAAGGGAGTGTTGAACGACATTCTGTAAAAAAAAGCTTTTTTGCTTCTAAAGGTCCACCTACATGAACCCCCTTCTGTCGCGAAAGGGTGATTAGCATCCTCATTTTAGGACAATGATGTTTTATTTTGTTTTATGCTTTTTTTAAAGCAGAATTGTTATAACACTGAGACCAATATTGCTGCCTAAAAGAAAAGAATAATTCCTTTTCTTTTCTTCTTTTTTTCCATTGTGTTTTTCTGTTTTATAAATCAATTATAATCGACGAATGGACGTACAATGGACCACAGCCATTACTGAAGCCTTCTAATATGAAAACACACCTGTTCCCCCGTTCTGCCTCTGTTCTCACAGCGGACCCTCCGACTGTGACGCAGGCAGGGGGGGTTCTCTCTAACGTAGCCCAATCTGGCAACATGGCTGCATTAGAACAGAGAAGAGACCAGGCTCTTCCACGGCCCATCCCACTGATCAGACGAATGTTAGAGCTGTGAATTCTAGAGCTTAGGCGGTTGCCGTAGTGCTGGTTGGCTCCTTGGGATGGCCGGTCGGATGGTCCTCAGGCCACAGGGGTCAACAGTCGTCACATTCCCTCTGTCCCACAGTCATGGCTAGGATCTGGAGATGTCCCTTGATATGTCTTTTAAAAGTAGCTCTGTGCCCCAAGTGTGAGAGTGAGTGGGGGAGTAACCTGACTCTTAAGGAACAGATAGCATGGATGTCTGGGGGCAGGCTAGTAGTGCCTATGACCTTAGATTATACCACCATTTCCCTGTAGACTACTTGTGTGCGAGCGTGTGTGTGTGTGTGTGTGTGTGTGTGTGTGTGTGTGCGCATGTGTTAGCACCAATGTGAATGTGTATATACCATAGTATGTACAGAATGTTAGGCATGTGTGTATGACTATGTAAATAAGCGTGTCTGAGAGGCGATTATTTTTTTCATTTTTTTTTGAGGGACTGACAGGTTCCATGACCAATAGCCTTCCATTAGAGGGGTGGAGGTGAAGCTGATTGGAGCCGAGCGTTGACCCCACAGCTCCCAGTGATGTCACATAGTGAATAATATAACTAGCGTCTAATGGGGCTGTTCATGTAGCTTAATACAGTTCATACTCCAGGAGGAATAATCACTTCTTGTGCAATTTGGCCCCTTCAATTTATTCTTGAGGTGAAGGTGGAGAGAAGGATACACAAAAAAAGGTTTTAGGTCGGTTAACCTGAACCCCTCTCCCAGAACCGGTTCATTCTGGTTCTGGACAAGTGGTGAGGGATAACGGGTGCCACTTCGACCCAGCTATGCCCGATGCAACTGCGGAAGCTACGATTTAAGTCCCTTCCTTTCAAATGATTCCATTTCATACTGTATACTGTAAACTGTATTGTTGGAGATTTTCATATCTTAAAAAAATGATGTCTTAAACATTTGCTTCATGAAAATGACCTCTATTCCCCTTCCCCTCTCACGTCGTTGCAGTTTTCTACACTGTGTGTCTCTGAACAAAGTGAAACTGATTCATGTTTGTGATGTGCGGACGCCATCACGGCTCTCTCTCTTCAAAGCAGCATTCTGGACATGTTTCTAATCATTGCAAAAATGGATCATCAAGCCACCCAATAAAAGAAATGTACTTTTTAATGACTGTTTTTAATGACTTTTTTCATGCAATTATTTCACCTGGATAGTATGTCCTAAGCTGCTATTTACACAAGGCACACCCGTTGTATATAGCTCAGGTGACTTTCCTCCACTTTTCCCCTGATTCCTTCTGTAGAGATGGTGTATAGCTGGCAGACCTCTCCACCCACCCACACACACACACACACACTCTAGAACCACAGGACCGTGACCCCATAAAGCAGCCTGTTTCTCTCCTAACGACTGCCTTGGCCCTGTCACTGGCTGATCTAAGGCCTAATTCAATCTCCAGACACACCATGCCTGTCTCACACACACGCACACACACACACACTCTGATCTGCACTAGGGAGCTGTATGTGTCTGTGTGTGGGGTAGGGATGTACATAAAACCCTGTGCCCTTGGTGAAGTGGAGGAGAGGGACCACAGGCCTTCACTGTGCATCATAAACACCAGAGGGATCTTTCCACGTTGCTTCCCTGCAGCACTGTGTGAACTCTTAAAGATCGAGGCAGACAATCAGGCAAGGGGTGGAGTGGGGGGGGGTGGGGGTGGGCTGCACTTGTGTATGTGGGAGAAATGAACCGAGCTTCGAGAGGAAAGAGAGATAGCAATGGGAAGAATACAGGAAGTCCATCCTCTTGTCTCTGGTACACTGTGTACTGTGCGAGGCCTGCGACCTGCTGCCCTAATCCCCTTGTCCCAACCCCCCTCCGCTCAGCCCAGGCTTGCTGTCCTCCTCAAACAGACCAAGCAAACAACATGCAGAAGTGCACTGAGCGCCTTTGCAGTAGATGTGTCCTTCTCTCCAGGACAATGGAACCCGGCTCTGGAGTGATTGTATTGGCTCTGTCAGACCTCCATGAAAAACGCTTCAGACCGGCTTTGATCTCACAACCAGTCAAAAGAACACATCGCTATGTAGCATTCAAGTAGCCAAAGTATGGATTCACTGTCAACGGGGGGAGGGGGGTGAGGGTATAAATAAAACAATGCTGAAATGTGTGTGGAGGGTTCTATCTCCCAACTAGTCTGTCCAGATGGACTGCATGTGAGTGTACACATGCACACACACACAGAGGAACGGGACCATCAGCGCTTTTTCATTTTCATTTTTTACCGAGATCCACCTTTTGACCTAGCACCCTCGATGGGTTCAACCAATCTTGTAGGTCAAGAGCAAATCACATCCCCATGATATTGAGTTTCCGAGAAATGCAGAGGGCACAATAAAGAACTGGATTCTCCCTGCTGGCTTGCGAAACACTGACAGACGCCAGCAGGGATCCAATCTGAGGAATCTGACAATCCCATTATGATCTGAGCTACACTCTGTGAGTTTGTGGGGGTTTTGTGTGCGTGTGCACATGAATACACACACAGGCATGTGTTCACACGCATGCCTGTGCGTGTGCGTGTGTTTAAAGGGAACTTGGGAATGTCTGGATGCTCGTAAACAGCTTGTCTACAGTAGACTTATCAAGCCCTTCATGAAGGTCTGATTCATGGTCGTCCCCACAGGGGCCATGAGGGCCAAACCAGGGTCATGGCCAAACACTAAATCTTTGTGTGTTAGAGTGGCAGTATATTCCTTTTATATGCGGTTGGAGATCTTTTAACGCGCACACACACAGTCATATAAACACACACACATGGATGCACTGGGCCCAGTGATCATGGGTTGGGATGATGCTGAGACAGACGTGATGGACCGCAGAGCTCTTTCGGACAGACCCACACAATCATCTTGTTAGTCAGAGACTCGACTACAGAAATAACCAAATAACATTCTATTACAGATAACAGGCTCTCCGTCTAATTGCCTGTTTGAATACAAAAATAGCAGTACAAATTAGTGTCAAAATGTATGTGATCCTGCAGTATCTGACATGACAAACCTTCCTAGTTGATGATTACGCCATGCCATAACGTATGTGTTCTTGTGTACTGAGTGTTCCCCGTTCTGTTTGTGGTGAACTAGCTTCCTGTCCGACACCTCTTCTCAACCCCCATTACGCTTCCTGTCCGACACGTCTTCTCACCCCCATTACGCAGACCAAAGCTGTTAATTAGCTGCGGCTCACGTGAAACGACAAAGTATATTAATATTAATGAAAGTTTAATCGAGGTCGGTTTGGTCCCCATTGAGGCTTTCAACCTCTAAAATGGCTGATGTGCAACAGTGGGTGAGAAGACGATCGCACCGCAGGTGTGCCATTCTGGATTTGACCCCAGAGATGACAGCCACCTCCCATAATTCATCTGGGGATGTCACCTTCCTGACAGACAAACGGGCCCTGAGGGCTGTGTGTATGTGCCACCGTGTGCGTGTGTGCGTCAGCGTGAAGGTCAGATCCAACAGGATAATTAATGGAGCAGCTCTTTTTTGATCAAATTCAATCAAGCCACTGAACTGTGGGAGTCTACCTATCCATTAAGATATGTTGCCTAGTTTAATTTCTACACAATGTGGAAAAAAAAATTAAAAAGGGGGTCCGATGTCCAATACTCGTCAAGAGAGTTTTGCTTCTAATCTATTCCTACATGACTGAGTGTAGTTAAACAGTTATTACTCAATTCTCCTGTGGCCTGTCCTCAAACATAATTACACGAAGGAGGTGCAGTGCAGTCTTGGTCTGCTTTAACTTGCTGGGCATAAATCATATTTATATATTCTCATGAGCAGTAGTCTCTTTGCTGAAGTTAAACATCATTTAGTAGTGTAACTATTAAAAAATCTGATGCAAATATCTAATTGCATTTACCGAATAAATTCCATAATTTGGGGTAGCATAAATTAAAGTTCCTGCTCACGTCATGCAATAGACGCCATTTTGGCTCAAAATTGGAACCTTACGAGCCAGGATGACCACGACATAGGTGTTTAATGTACTTTACCGTAATCTCTTGTGTACTGTATTTACTGTTAATCTCGCATTCGATTAGGGACTGAGAAACCTAATCGAAAGCGATAAGCATGTCTAACACAACTACGCATTTGAAATATTTTGAACTGGCAACATTGCAGTCTATCTACTACTCCCTGAAGGACCCACCCACTCCCTCAGACCATGGTTGCTGTAGGAAGTAACGAAGCCGGTTTCAGTAAGTACAATTATATTAATGTACATGTTTGAAAACCTATTATCATGTTTTCAAAGCTATCTTTCAAAAGCCTGGATCATGAGTGATCTGTAAGCAAATGCACATCCCCCCAAGCACTCTGGTGCTTGCTTTGTTAGGAGATTAGCCTATTCGTTAGTTAGCAGTTTTAGGTTGTCAGCTAGCTAGCTCAGCTGTACAGCAGAACACAGCTAAAGGAAATCGCTCTGTGATAACTGGCCCAAGCGCAGATAATGGCCTCATACCCATGTTGTTTTTTTCAAGTAAAATATTTTGATAGCCTTCTAGCTTGTCATATAGACGCATTCAATGTATTAGCATTTTGTTCACGGCTTGTCATTGAAACAATCCGGATGTTGTGTCCCCGTGCTCATTGGATAGTCATCCCCTTTTTGCCACGCAAAACGCTCTAATTGGCTAAAATCTGTGAGGCTAACTTTAGCAGTAGGGTCAGTGCAGGTGCAGGATTTTAACGACAACGACAAACGGGACTTTAGACGTTTTTCTGTTCTTGACGCACAGTAGTTTGAGCACCTATCTCACATGTAATCGCAGAGCGAGAGTGCAGCTAACTATACTCTTGCCCTACTTCTCCCTTCCGCATTGCATCAGTCAGCCGAGTTTCACCCTCATCACCAACGATCTGTTGTAAATAACTACGGATCATTCCCTCTCCTTTCTCCTTTTCCTCCCTCTTCTCTCTGCTGTGGGTGTAGTGTTGAGGATGGGGCTGCAGGCAGCCCTGCTGCTGTCCCTTGTGTCCGCAGTGACTGCAGGAGGAGACTCCAAGGCTGTCACCACCACCCTCACCACCAAATGGACCTCCACACCACTGCTGCTGGAGGCCAGGTACCTGAAGCTGTTTTAACAAAGCCCTGCTGAGGCACACGCAACCCTCTATCCTGGTCCAGCCTGGCTACCAGCCGCTTGTGGATGGTCTCATGTTCCTGAATGAAGTCAAGTGTAATATTGTAGAATACAGCCATGCAGGGTCGATCTGAATCACAGTCGCCTGTTTATGTGAACCCACTTAGGGTTCAATGTGGGGTCAGGTGAAACAATGTTGGGCCCTCCCTTGTCACCTACTTGTGTACTTCCTACACTCCTCTCACTCTGCATCTCTCCCCCCCCCTCTCTCTCTCTCTCTCTCTGTCTCGCACTCTCTCTCTCGCACTCTCTCTCGCTCGCTCGCTCTCTCACTCAGTGAGTTCTTGGCTGAAGAGAGCCAAGAGAAGTTCTGGGATTTCGTGGAGGCCAACCAGGACATTGAAGGGGAACATGACGGTAAAACACCAGCGTTCCATAACTGTAACCACTTTCAGGTTGAAGAGTAACCCAAGTAGACAGAACTCGGTTCTATAGCCGCGTAACCATAGCTACCCAGTGTCAGGATGCCCCCGGGCGAGCCGGGACACGAAAGAGTCCCTCGGTCTCAGTTCACCACTCTTTAGGACTGAGTCGCGGACGGTTGATCTAAGATGGCCGTCTCTCCCTGTGAGCAGATACGGAACAGGCCTACTACGAGCTTATTGTGAAGAGAGCCGCCGCTGTGCTCAGCCCCGTCCAGGTCAACATGCTGAAGTTTGCCCTCTCCCTGCGAGCCTACTCCTCCACAGTGAACTCCTTCCAACAGGTACGAAGACTCAGGTGTGTGTGTGTGTGTGTGTCAGTGTGTGTATGTGTGTGTAACCCGCCTGTCTGCTGCGTCGTCCCCCCCGTAGATAGCGTCCAACGAGCCTCCGCCCGCCGGCTGCTCGGCGTTCTTCAGCGTCCACGGAGAGAAGGCGTGCGACGCGGCGGGCCTGGCCGCCCTGCTGGAGACCGCACCAGCACGGTACCCGCCCACGCCCCCTCGCTCTCCGCCACACGCTCCATCCCACGCCCGCACCTTCACAGACCCAAGGCCTCCGTTTGCCCGTGAAGGAGCTGCCTGCTTTTATGTGACATTTAAAACAAGTCCTCGATTCCCCTCCTCTTCTTCCGTCTTGTCTTTCCTGCAGTCCCAAGCCCTTCCTCTTCAAAGGGGACCACAAGTTCCCTGCGTCGAACCCGGAGGCTCCAGTGGTCATCCTGTACGCCGAGATCGGGAAACGAGAGTTCCCAAGCGTTCACCAGCTGATGCTGTCCAAGGCCAACAAAGGCCTGGTGACATACGTCCTCCGTCACTACCTGGCGGTGAGAACAGAAACACACACACACAGAAACACACACACACAGAAACACACACACAGAAACACACTTTGCCCAGTAGTATCGACACAGACATTTCAACTGCACGTTCACACACTGTGTCCCCCTCGCTCTCTCCCAGTCTCCTAGCAACAGCAGAGTTTATCTGTCAGGGTATGGCGTGGAGCTGGCCATCAAAAACCAGGAGTACAAAGCCAAGGACGACACTCAGGTCCAAGGTACACACACACACCTACCTACACACACACACACACACACACACACACAAAGACATATACTGTAAATTGAAGGCCACACTTATATGTAAGTCTAGAGTAAGTATAGTGGTGATGTCTGACTGGCTGCTGTGTTTCCAGGAGCCGAGGTGAACGCCACAATGTTTGGAGAGAACGACCCCGTGGACGAGGTCCAGGGATTTCTGTTTGGCAAACTCAAGTGAGCGACCTGGTGCCCTCCCCTCTGGAGATACCCTCCCCTCTGGAGATACCCTCCCCTCTGGAGATACCGTCCCCTCTGGAGATACCCTCCCCTCTGGAGATACGCTCTGGAGGAAAAAATATCAAAATAAATACGAAGACCGATAATACCTTATTTAGTCTTTGGTCCTCTCCTCTTCTGTTTTTCCCTTCCTTCTTCCTTACACCCTCTCCCCTTCCAGAACCCTGTACCCAGAGCTGAAGGAACAGCTGAAGGAGCTGAGGAAGCACCTGGTGGAGAGCACCAATGAGATGGCTCCGCTCAAGGTCTGGCAGATGCAAGGTGGGCGTCGCCTCCATGCCCCTCCCCCTGGCCCCCTCCCAGTTCCCCGGCGTTCCGTAAACGCCGACACAGCGTTTTTCGGCAACCTCCACCGTTTAAGCTCAAATGGGAGAATATTAGCGCTCTCTCTTGGAGATTCTGTGAGTGGAGCGTGCCGGGCTGGCTTCCAGCTGGCCTGCAGAGCGAGAGATGCAGCGTGAGGCAGAGCAGTGGCAGACTGGCCAGTGGGAGTCTGTCTGTCTGACTGGAACCCCTCTGAGTCTCATTAGCCGTGTGTGTGTTGACACGGAGGGGAGACCCCTAGGGGCCGAGGAGCATCGCTGCAGCCCCCCCACCCCGAAGACGCAGCACGCCCAGACCAAACACAGATTGTCTCCCGCCCTCCCTCTTGTTCCCTCTCGCTTTCTCTCACACTCAATTTTTCTCTCTCCCCCCCTCCTCTATCTCTCCATCCCCCCCTCTTCTTCCTACCCCCCCCCCTCTCCTCCCTCCATCTCAGATCTTAGTTTCCAGACAGCAGCTCGCATCCTGGCAGCTCCCTCCTCAGAAGCTCTTCATGTCATGAGAGACCTGAGTCAGAATTTCCCCACTAAAGCCAGGTACCGAGGATACACACACACACACATATGTACATACATGCACACACACACACGCACACACACACACACTAATGGTGAGGTCTGTCCCATTCCCCTCAGGTCCATCACCCATACAGCGGTTAACTCTGAGATTCGCAGAGAGATGGGGGAGAACCAGAAGGTAGGAGTACAGCCTTCTCATCCCCCCACCCTGCAGGCACACGGAGGGGGGGGAACATTTCAGAAAACATCTCTCTCTCTCTAGACCAAGTTCCCTTATTTTTTCCTGTTATCTCCCTCGTTTAAATTCCCTCTCTTCATTTCTCTCGTCCGTCCGTCTGGTGGTCTTCATCAGAGAAGGTAGTAGTTTGGGAGCAGCTTTAGGAGCGTGTTGAGGCTGGAGCGTGAGAGGGAAGGCTCGGCTAACCGCAGCCCCCACACTGTGACGCTCAGCCCCAATCCAATATAACCACGCACAACGGAGAATAGATTGTGTAATTACGTCCTACGACCACGTCGCTTGTCTCTCCGCTGCGGCCTCTGAGAAATAACGATACACCAGAATCATTTTGTCTCAAACCCACCCCGACACCTTTTCTGTTTCTCTTTTTTTTGTTTTATTTCCCACCCCTTATCCTTTTGTGATGAATCGTAAACAACATCTGGAATGAAAAGGAATCTTGTTTCAATATTTTCTTTCTGGCGCCGCTCTGCTAATGGAATGAGCAATCACTCTTTTGTTGACGCTCTCTCCCTCCCTTCACCGCTCCCCCGTCCTCTTCTCCCTCTCCCTCTCTCTCTCTCTCTCTCTCTCTCTCTCTCTCTCTCTCTCTCTCTCTCCGTTCGGAGTCGTCAGAGCATGCGTTATCTCGGCGCACAGGCGGGAACGAGCGGCGAAGATGTTCTAATTACTGAGTTGTGGAATCAGGCGTTTTGGTTGTTTCAGCACTCGGAGCTGATTATTGATTGAGACGCAAAACACACACGCGCGCACACACACACGCAAACACACCAACTCCGACAGGCCCACTCTAAGTAGGAGGCACAATATTTGTGTTAATCATGTCTGTGTGTAATTGCAGGGTCTGAAGTATGATTAATCTGATGACTTTGTCTTTCTGTAATGAGATTTGACTGTGCCAAATGACTTTGAAAACACACACACACACACCCACGCTATAATGAGATTTGCTTACTGGGAGTTTGATGATTTGTTTAGACAGACTAGCAGAGCGGGGCTTGTTGTTAAACATTACCCCATTGTGGCGTTGTTTGACTTTGTCCACAGTGCTTTAGTGAAGCTGCAGATTGGGGTGTGTGCTCTGTGTGCTGATGCTGCCCCTGCTGAACATGGGCGCTCTGTCTCGCTCTCTCTCTCTCTGTCTCTCTCTCGCTCTCTCTCTCTTTCTCGCTCCTTCTCGCTCTCTCAACCCAGTTCTTTAAAGGGACTTTGGGACTGCAGCCCGGAGAATCGGCCTTCTTCATCAACGGCCTCCACATCGACCTGGACACGCAGGACATCTTCAGGTGTGCTGGAACACAAACACACACACAAACACACACACAAACACACACATAACAGCCGGCCTCGCACATAAATAACTCGCCGATCGATACTCCCATTCGCACTCATTGACCTGGAGAGAAAACGCATCCTCAGGTACACACACACACACACACACTCTCTCACACACACTGGCTCAGTCAGGATGTGGTGTTGTGTGTTGTCTGCTCCCTGCAGTGTGTTTGAGGTGCTGCGTAGCGAGGCCCGGGTGATGGAGGGGCTCCGCTCGCTGCACATCGACACGCCCTACATCCACGACATCCTCAGGCTCAACGTCCAGCCCTCCGACTCTGACTACGCCGTGGACATCCGCAGCCCTGCCATCAACGTAAGACACACACACACTCACACACACACACACACGCTCAGACAGTAATGCTGCCATCAGTGTACAACACAGACACACAATCTCAGCACACATCCATGCCCTCGGCAAATGACTTTTGTGCTGTCTCCATCATCCTCTCTCTCTCTCTCTGTCACTCTCTCTCCATCTCTCTCCCTAATCCTCAGTGGATTAATAATCTGGAGGTAGACGGCAGATACAGCTCATGGCCGTACAACGTCCAAGAGCTTCTCAGACCCACCTTCCCAGGAGTCATCAGGCAGATCCGCAAGAACTTCCACAACCTGGTGAGCCTCCGCTTCTCTCTCCTGGCGCCCTGCTCGGAAACACCCAAGTGACAAAGGACAGTCCTTAATGTGTGTGTGTGTGTGTTTTAGGTTATCATCTTGGACCCGACCCACGAGAACTCGGCTGAACTCCTGAGTGTTGCCGAGATGTTCTACAGCAACAACATCCCTCTCAGGTGTGTGTGCGCTTGCTTGTACGCCTATATGGAGGACCTGTGTGTGTGTGTGTGTGTGTGTAACCTCACTGCGTGTGTGTTGCAGGATAGGCCTGGTGTTTGTGGTGTCTGACGAGGACGAGGTCGACGGCATGCAGGACCCGGGCGTGGCCGTGCTCCGAGCCTTCAACTACATCTCTGACGAGGTGGACAACCAGAGCGCCTTCGACGCCATCATATCTGTAAGTCCACCAATCAGAAGCCCCGGTTTGCTACTGACTCGTGACTGGCACTAACTCTATAGACACTTTACACTTGACATGACGATATGGAGTGATATGAATGTGCAATATTGTTGAAATGGGTTAGTTGTCCCTGTGTTGTATTCATGTTTACTGTAGTGATATTTATGTGTCATGTTCTAACTTGAAGTCTTGTTCCTGGTGTAGATGTAGTGATATGTACGTGTCATGTTTTGACTTGAAGCCGTGTTCCTGCTGTAGATCAGGGTTTCCCGCAGCACTTTGCAGTTAAGGCGGCCGCTTAAGCATCACAGGCCTGCCGCCTGAACTACGTCGTCGAAAAAAATAAATAAAAATATCCACCGTGTGACTCTGTCCTGTTTTCTCCCTTCCAGTCCAAAACGCCAGTCTCCCTTCTCTGCAGAACGCATTATTCTATCGCACAAACTAGCCCCCCCCCCTCCCCCGGTCTGACGGCAAACCCCACCCTACCACCTTAACTAACACATTTTCTGGGGGAAACCCTGTAGATGTGGTGATATGTACGTGTCATGCTCTAACTTGAAGCCGTGCCTCTGCTGTAGATGTTTAACCGCGTGCCCAGCGGGGGCAGCCTGGCCGTGGGAGACGTGGTGAAGGTGCTGGAGAAGAGGTTCCCCTACGTGGAGGTCAGCAGCATCCTGGGAGCCGACTCCAACTACGACACCAACAGGAAGGTGAGGCACGGCGCCACGACGTCACTTCCTGTCGTGTCAGAGTCACGTGATCCGACTCGTACGTGGTCTCTGTGTTGTGCTGTGTGGAGGTAAAGCTAGCATGGCGGTGGTGTGTTTTTTTCCCCCCAGGAGGCGCGTGGTTACTACCAGCAGACGGGGGTGGGGCCGTTGCCCGTGGTGATGTACAACGGGATGCCCTACCAACGGGAACAGCTGGACCCTGATGAGCTGGAGACGGTTACCATGCACAAGATCTTGGAGACCACCTCTTTCTACCAGAGAGCTGTGTACCTGGTGAGTTCTACACACACAAACACACACACACCTTCTACCAGAGAGCTGTCTACCAGGGGCCTGTACTACGAATCAAGAGTTGGCGTTAACGAGGTAACGTCAGGTTCAACCCAGGGTTTTCTGTATCGCAAGGGTGGATCACTTGTTGCCGGGGTAGATGGTCAGGAGCAGGTTAAGTTGGACCTATTTTCTAATTATTTCCATATCAGAAATTTGGGGTTCCTTCAACCGAAATATTTAAAACCAAAAAGAACGTGTATTGTACCGTACAATGCTCTTCACACGTTAAATAAATGATCATTTCACTACTTTCATTGAGCGTCTGCTAAATGACTAAATGTAAATGAAGAACATTGTCTCTTTGCAAGGCACATTGGAGAAAGTTGAAGGTGTCCATTTGACCACTGTGTATCAAGGTTGATTGCTTATACCTCGCGTCTTTGTCTTGGCCTTGAAGTGGAGGCCCTGGGCTCAGGGGGAGGTTCCTCTTCCTGCTGAGTTTAACACCGGAGCAATCGAATCAATGGAGTCATATTTGAAAGGAGCCCTTTAAGGACTTGTGTGTCATGTTCATAACACCACCATTAGCAAGTCATTACAGACACTTCAATCACAGCCACACGTTCACACACTCTCACCATCTGTGTTGCAAGTGGTAAAAAAAAACTGAAAAGTGGACCCCCAAAGCGCTCTCTGAGCAGGCAGACACAGTTGCGTGAACTTGTACGACCTCCACTTGAGAAAGTAAATGGCATATTTGATCAATATTCAGCAACCACATATGGCTCACATACTGGCAGTTTCAGTTTCCCTGTTACCTCTGTAACTGCACAGTGGGTTGACAGTGGGTGGTGGCAGCAACACTATTGTATTTCCTGTCACTGCAGAGAACGGTAATACATTATATTCCTGCAATATTCATAAATAATTGTTAAATGAACATGGTCACATAAATGACTGGAAACATACATATGCCTGGGTTTCCGAGCTGCTGCCACCAGGGTCTGAAGAAGTTCCCCATTCCACTCCTTCCATCATGGGGTGAGCCTGATAGCTGGAGAGGGCCAGCTCCTCAGTAGGAGTGAAGTCCTGTGGAGGAGGGCCCCCTCTTTGACAATTTTTTCTTCCGGTTGGCAGCAAGCAATTTAATTGTTCTATAGGCCCTTTGTATACCAATATCCTACTAAAGGGAGTGACTCAGGCAATTCCGCCTTGTACTTTTTGGCCTTAAAATATGTGCAAGTATTGCTTACTGCTACTTACCGGTTTGAATTATGTTTTTATATTCATTTTTTATTTGCTCCCACGATTGTTTGCCACTGCCAGGGTTGCAACTAAAATAATACAGCAACAAAGGTTTAAAGTTATGGAATGCACAAGCGCAATCATGGTCACATCTTGTGCCTGGGGCAGCGATATCAATAAGTCATGTAGCTTTTACGCATTTACAGCGTCTGCTATTTCTGCCTGTTTGGCAGCAGCGGCTGTGTTGCTTTTTGCCTGCATTATATCATATCTGTATTCATGATATGTTTGTATTACAATATTTCACGCAGGAGGAGCAGACAAAGTTTGTCAGATTATTGTCTGCTCCTCCTGCGTGAAATATGCGGCTCTTGTTTTGTCCATGTTTGCGATTGGACATGCGGTGGGAACCCCGCCCCTTTATGTGAACGCTCACGTCTCTAGATTGGAAAGATCTGGGTTGAGTCAGAGAGTTGATAACCGCCGTCGTGACGCTGCTTATCGTGATTGCGGCTGTTAGGGTTCGTGAAGCCGGGTAACTGAAAGTAATCCAGAGCATGTTGAACTTGATTCGTAGTACAGGCCCCCGGTCGCTTGTACACACGTACATACACACGTCTGTCTTCTAGGGAGTTCTTTGCACGTAGGTACAAACAGATCCCCCGTGTCCACGCTTGTCCCCAGGGCGAGCTGGCCAGTGACCATGACGTGGTGGACTTCATCATGAACCAGGCCAACGTGGTCCCCCGCATCAACCCCAGAGTCCTCTCCACCAGCAGGGCATACCTGGACCTGTCTGACACCAGTGAGCTCACACACACGCACACACACCCAGTCTCTTTCACACACACACACACAGTTTCTTTCACACACACCCAGTCTCTTTCACACACACACATACACACATACACACATTTGGCTCTCATGTGTCATCTTCCGAACATGTCTACCAGCTTTACAGACAACGCCAACACACACAGTCACACTCCCTGGTGTAAATCTCTCTCTCTCTCCATAGATAACCACTTTGTGGACGCCTACGCTCGTTTCCTGTTCCTGGACACCAAAGAGAAGAGCACGGCCGTGGCTAACAGCATGAACTACATGACCAAGAAAGGTAGACAGAGAGACGGCAGGATTAGGGGCATTCTGGGCCCGTCTCGTGATCAGAGGGGGTTTTTGGCAGCAGAATGCGTCTGATCTGGGAGACTCTGGGGGATGTTAGTTGGGGGGGGGGATTAAGTTTTAATACCGGTTCTCCTTCCCTCTGAATCCTTCCCTCTCTTTCCTTCCTTCCTTCTCTCGGTCTCTTCCTTCCTTTTGTTCCCGTGTGTCAGGGATGGCGCATACCACTGGACATGGTAATCCCTCCCTCCTTCCTTCTCTATCTCTCGTTCTACACAGCTTTCATTTGATTACCATGATGCTTTCTTTTCTTGGTGTTGATTTCTCATTTTCTTTCTGTGCATGTCATTTGCTCCTCTCTCTCTCTCTCTCTCTCTCTCTCTCTCTCTCTCTCTCTATGTCTCTCTCTCTCCTCCGTCCATCTTAGTGGAAGTAGCTGACTGTATTCTGCTTATACGTGTAGCATTACATAAATGAGCTCTCATCAAAAGGCCATCTAGCTGCATTCCCTACTCACAGTCCTAGTGAAGCTTTGTTTGGCTCTGGTGCAGTTTACGTTCCACGTGTCCACCTAACAAAGCCCTGTCACGTTCAGAGGTGTTGATTGGTTTGGCTTCTCTGACGCAATACAGGAAGGAGACTCTTCTTCTCTCCCTCCCTGTCGTTCCTCACTTGTCATCTGATCTCTTGATTCAGAGTTTTTACGATTCTTGACAGTTTTCAAGTCTTCTAACCCCATCCCCCTCCTCTCTCTGGTTGGTTAGATGATGGCTACATCCGTCCAGTCACGTTCTGGGTGGTGGGAGACTTTGACCAGCCGTCTGGACGCCTGCTCCTATACGACGCCATCAGACACATGGTACTCCCCGAGCACTCGCATTGGTCAAGGCCTTCTATTGAATAACATACGAAACAGACTGTTAGATTAGTCTGTTCTTCTGGCCTCAGATTAGATTTGTATTGACATGTTCTTTGCTATACTTTTTTAGATATCTTCGTTGAAGTTAACATAGAAAACCTCTTATCGGGAATATAAACCATGACAACCTTCCCTAATCCCCCCCCCTCCCGACACCCTCCCCTCCGTCAGAAAACCAGTAACAGTGTCCGTCTGGGCATGATCAACAACCCGTCAGACGCCCCGTCCAGCGAGAACAGCCGCGTGGCGCGGGCCATGTGGGCCACCATGCAGACGCAGACCGCCAACAACGCCAAGAACTTCATCACCAAGCTGACCAAGGAGGAGACGGCCGCAGCGCTGGAGAGCGGCGCCGACGTGGCCGACTTCGCTGTGGGGGTGAGAGCGAGCGCAGCAGTCCCAGATAATCGCCCTGACGACCGTCCGTTGGATTTTAGTGCAGCGTTATTACTTGGTCGAGTCCAGGTCGTCCATTTGACTGGGATTTTCATGACTCTTTCATCGCTCGCTCTCTGTCTAGGGTATGGATG
>CAEFZP010003852.1:85000-174472 GCA_903064625.1 Mallotus villosus
TCTTCAAATCTATAATTTCTTTATTTTACCCATCTGTCTCTCTCTCTCTATCACACACTCACACTTTTTCTCTCTTTCTGCCTTACTCACTCACACACTCACAGTCATGAAGGAACAGACTCCCAGGCCGACTCGGACGACCTCATCGTGGTGCTGAACAACTTCAAGAGCAGGATCATCAAAGTGAAGGTACGCTGTGAGAGATATAGCTCCGCAAACGAGATGGACGAGTAAGGGATGATGGTGTCTGGAGAATAAAGCTGACAACATCCTCCTTGAAGTCAACCAGCGTGGGAGAGAGAGACAGAGAGAGGGGAGGGGAGAGGGAAGACACAGAGAGAGAGAGCGAGAGCAAGACCAGCTGTTGCCTTTGTCCTCTGGTGAAGT
The DNA here is from genome assembly GCA_903064625.1 of Mallotus villosus. Taxonomy (NCBI): domain Eukaryota; kingdom Metazoa; phylum Chordata; class Actinopteri; order Osmeriformes; family Salangidae; genus Mallotus; species Mallotus villosus. The sequence continues at coordinate 85,388 of CAEFZP010003852.1, forward strand.
TCAGACATCCTTTTTCAGAGCCGTCAATGATGAACTGATTGATGGGCAGGTAGACAGACGTTGTGTGTGTGTCCGTGTGTGTGTGTCCAGGTCCAGAAGAAGCCAGAGATGCTGAACGAGGAGCTGCTGAGCGACGGGTCCCAGGAGAACGACTCAGGCTTCTGGGAGTCCCTCACCAGGTAGGCCTGCAGCTCCACCCCTCATCAGCCCTCCATCTGGCCCTCTGCCTCCCACCACTCTCTCTCTCTCTCTCTCTCTCTCTCTCTCTGTCTCTCTCCTATCCTTTTGTTTGTTTGTTTGTCGACCGTCCGGTCCTCCCTCCATCTGCTCGTCTGTTCATCCATCTGGCCCTCCTCTGCACCTGCTTTCCGTTCCCAAAGCTTGCTCGAAATATTGTCTTTGTGGATGGCTGTACTGGTCTCTCCATCTCTCTCCATCTCCCTCTCTCTCTCTCTCTCTCTGTTGTCTTCATCTTTTCTCCCGTCGCTCTCACTTTTCCCGTCCATCTTCCTTGTCTCTGTCTGCCAGCTTTTCTCTTTGGCGTGTCGAATCGGTTATGTTTGGTTTGTGTGTTCTGTGTTTCAACTCGAGACGGGAATGTGTCAACTGTGAGGGTGGTGGAAGACAGTGTGTGTGTGTGTGTGTGCGTGTGTGTGTGTCTGGCGGGCTGCCGGGCCTGGATGAGTACACAGACAGTAGATGCAGTGAAGTGGGACTGGAACACTCACCAGCAGCCCCAGTTTATGCCTCTGGGTATGAAGAGGGATACAAAGGACATTGTGCCTGTTGACTATCCCAGCGGGATTGTAATCTGAGAAATGACATCACACTCTGACAGTAACATAACAGTCTATCATTCCTATCTCTAACCTTAGGTTTTTTCCCCTTCTCTTTCTCCCTCTCCCTTTCTCCCTCCTGTCTCTCTCCCTGTCTCTCTTTCTTTCTCCCTCCTGTCTCTCTCCCTGTCTCTCTCCCTGTCTCTGCCTGTCTCTCTCCCTGCCTCTCTCCCTGTCTCTCTTCCTTTCTCCCTCCTGTCTCTCTACCTGTCTCTCTCCCTCTCAGGGGGTTCACAGGTGGCGTGAAGACAGAAGAGTCCAAGCCGGAGAAGGATGATGTCATCAACATCTTCTCGTTGGCGTCGGGACACCTGTACGAGCGGTTCCTGAGGTAAGCGTGTGTGTGTGTGCGCGTGTGTGTGTTTTGTTCATGAAGATTTGCTGCCATCAGAGCTAACATCATGTTCCCTTCTCAGGATCATGATGCTGTCCGTGTTAAAGAACACCAAAACTCCTGTCAAGTTCTGGTTCCTGAAAAACTACCTGTCCCCTGCGTTTAAGGTACACACACACACACACACACACACTCCCAAACCTCCCTTTTCATAACAGTCATTACCCGAAGATGGGAAGTCCACATACAGTATGTGCTCATTCTGTGTCTGTCTGTGTCTGTCTGTGTCTGTCTGTGTGCGTGTCTGTGTCTGTGTGTCTGTGTGTGTGTGTGTCCCGGTCCCGTGCAGGAGTTCATCCCTCACATGGCTGAGCAGTACGGCTTCCAGTATGAGCTGGTTCAGTACAAGTGGCCCCGCTGGCTCCACCAGCAGACGGAGAAGCAGAGGATCATCTGGGGCTACAAGATCCTCTTCCTGGATGTGCTCTTCCCCCTCGCCGTGGACAAGTTCTTGTTCGTGGACGCCGACCAGGTCTCTCTCTCACACACACACACACACACACACACACACAGACATACACCTATTCTTTCAGGTGGCTTGTATTTTTATGTACCGACAAGCAAGACACTCTTCTCTGCTTGCTGGTCTAAAGGCTGTACTGACACCCCCTCCCCTCACTAGATTGTGCGTACAGACCTGAAGGAGCTGAGGGACTTTGACCTGGAGGGGGCGCCGTACGGCTACACCCCCTTCTGTGAGAGCAGGAGAGAGATGGACGGGTACCGCTTCTGGAAGACTGGCTACTGGGCCAGCCACCTGGCCGGACGCAAGTACCACATCAGGTACGGAGCGGACTGCTAGCACATTACTGCAGAACCGGACAACTAGAACAGTAGTACAAGACTGGTTAGGACAATTAGAGCATTAGTACTGAACCAGACTGGTTAGGACAATTAGAAGATTATTACAGAACATGACTGATTAGGGCAATTAGAGCATTAGTACAGAACAGAGATAAGATGAAGTAGAATAGTAGTACAATACAGGACTGGTAAGGACAATGCGTGTGTTGTCGCACATGGTTCTCAAGTTCCATAATCCAAACATCATCAGCTGACATCCTCGACCTCTCCCCCCCCCCACAGTGCTCTGTATGTGGTGGACTTGAAGAAGTTCCGTAAGATAGCAGCAGGAGACCGTCTCCGAGGGCAGTACCAGGGGCTCAGCCAGGACCCCAACAGCCTGTCCAACCTCGACCAGGTCTGTGTGTGTGTTTATGAATGTGCTCTGCTCGTTCTGTATGCTTCACACATGCTCCTAACACCCCCCCCTCCCCCTATATGTGTTCAGGATCTGCCCAACAACATGATCCACCAGGTGCCCATCAAGTCTCTCCCCCAGGAGTGGCTGTGGTGTGAGACCTGGTGTGACGACTCCTCCAAGAAGAAGGCCAAGACTATAGACCTGGTACGCTGTGTGTGTGTGTGTGTGTGTGTGTGTGTGTGTGTGTGTGTGTGTGTGTGTATCTCTGTGTGGGGTGTGTCTGTGTTTTGGAGATTCGTGATTTGTCGACGAAGTCTTTGCTGACGGTGTTTTTAGCTTGTAGCTAGTCATTTGTGTCTAGTAGAGAGAAAAATATATGAGCGAGGGATATCGTGTCTAGAGAGAGAGAGAGAGAGTGAGAGAGAGAGTGTGTGGGTTGTTGATGGCCTCTGTCCGTCTGCAGTGTAACAACCCCAGGACCAAGGAGCCTAAGCTGCAGGCAGCGGTGCGCATCGTCGCAGAGTGGAGCGACCTGGACCAGGAAATCAAACGACTGCAGACCAGACTACAGGAGAGAGCAGCAAGCAGCCCCACAGCACCGCAGGACAACACAGGTACACACACACGTACATACACACAAACACACAGGTACACACACACACACACACAGGTACACACGCACCATTTAATCATCCTTTGAGGGCAGAATGTTCCAGGTACACCCCAATACCATCGTCGAAAAACAATTAATTTGACTGTATGTATATACATATTCATACATTACGATAATCATCGCTCTCTCTACCTCCCTCCTCTGTTAATCCCCCCTTCCCTCTCTCCCTCTCTCTCTCCCTCCCCCCCCCAGACTCTCACACTGAGCTTTGAGGCTGGCCCGCAGCAGTGAGGAGGGAGGAAGAGACTCTGTTTAAAGAGTTCCGCTCTGCCAAGAGACTCCTCTCCCCCTGGACCCCAAGACTCTCCGGCCGCCCAGCGACACTCGCAAACCTTCCTGTTTCTCTTTATTCTGTTCTTCTTACGTGGTGTGGTTAGGTAGGGGCCGGGCTAACAAGAGAGGGGCTGTTGGTTTTGTGTGTGTGTGGGTGTTTACGTGTATTTCCGCTGGTGTGTGGATGAAAGAGTGTGAGTGTGTATTGGTGTTGCAGTCAGTGTGTGTAATAAATCACGATTAAGAGATATTTTCCTCGCCGATACCATTCCTCCTGTCAAATCATGTTTGCACTGATTGGAAACTGCGTCAGGCTGTGCAGTGGAAAAGGGAACACCAGAGAGATGTCTCCATGAACCCCCTGGTTCAAAGCCAACGTTTGTGGGACGCAGGGCGAGCAGACTCCGATTCAGCACATCCTATAATGTGTCATGACTGAAAATAAACAAGACCTTTTTGACCGTGTTTGGCTTCCAACTTTCAGACGAGTAGATCTAGGTGGACCTGAGCGCATATGAAGTCAGTGGTGCAAGGTTTGTGCCGTCGTTGTACTGAGAATGGGGCCTGCGTGTTAGCTGAAGTCTCAGACGAGGGCAGTCTGTTCCATGAGACGAGCTCTCACTGCACAGTGCAACAACTCAGGGATAGATTTTCTAGGGCCATGGTGGGGAAACGCCCAATTACAGCTTTATTTAGCCAGACTGACCACATTATCTTTAGGATAGCTACTGTATCTCGTGTATGAGTTCATGTTGTGTGGAAAGATTGAGGTAGATTGTGACGTGCATGTCGTAAGTAAGGCTGCTGTCATCACTACAGGCATTTAAAGGGTAAGAGGGAAGCAAACAGCATCACGATTTCCCAACACCCAATTATTTTTCAGAAACTGAATGTTTTGTAGTAGACTGTTTATTTGTATGGCCTTACTCTGTTCACTGGTAAATTGGAATTGATTGAATACTTTATTTGTTGAGAGTTGATTGGCTTGTTCACTAATCTGTAGATTCTTATGTGAAACCTTTGCTAGAATGTTCTCCCTTTACCCAGGGTCAGGTTAGGTTTTCACTGCTGTGGGTGGGAGGAGCTCCAGGGCCAGACTTGCTCATCACCAAGCACTGCTGTTTCTGTTTCTCTTTGTTTCGGCTAGATGTTCATTGTTGGAAATCAATACTTTTTAATAAAACAAATACCCGGCATGGGTAGTTTAGTAATGACATGTTTTTGTGGTTTTCTCTTCACTCTTATCCCAAGCAAAGTACAAAAAGAAGTCTGAAACTATGCGTCTATGAAACGAGATCATGTTCCTTTCTCTACTGTCTACTCAACACCCCAAGGTACAGGCAGAAGAGACCCCAGGTACAGGCAGAAGAGACCCCAGGTACAGGCAGAAGAGACCCCAGGTACAGGCAGAAGAGACCCCAGGTACAGGCAGAAGAGACCCCAGGTCAGGGATGCAAACACATGTATGGTTAAAAAAGAGAGAGGTAATTGAAGCCCTCGCCCCGCCGCAAATATCCATATACTTACATTTCCACAAACCCCCTGACATCCCTGGCCCACCCATATAGGCACAGAGTAAAATGACATTCTGAAGATCAAAATACACCGACACTAATTTGTAATATTCAATTTCATTTTTTATTCAGAGACAAACTATTATTAAACTATCTAGCACTTCTTCTGGTTTTACTCCTTCTTCCTCTTCTCCTGGCCACCTCTAAGGGCACCACATTGTCTCTTTAATGACCTCACACTTACCCGTAAGGATGTTTTTTCAACAAGTTCATGTTTGGTTGTGTCCCTGATGGCTCAGTGGATAAGCATGTATACCATGAACGTTAAGGGTCTTGGGTTCAAATCCCATGGAAGGCTGAAATGGTCTTTCCTTACAGAAATTGTCTCTTTAATGACCTCCTACTTCATCTTAAGGATGTGTTTTCAACGAGTCCATGTTTGCTTGTGTCCCTGATGGCTCAGTGGATAAGCATGTGTACCATGAGCATTAAGGGTCTTGGGTACAAATCTTGGTCTTTCCTTGCAGAAAAGGTCTCTTTAATGACCTCACACTTAATCTCAAGGATGTATCTTCAACACGTTCATATATGCTTATGTCCCTGATGGCTCAGTGGATAAGCACGTGTACCATGAGCGTTAAGGATCTTGGGTTCAAATCCAATGGAAGGCTGCGCTGGTCTTTCCTTGCAGAAACTGTCTCTTTAATGACCTTACACTTCACCTTAAGGATGTATTTTCAACAAGTTCATGTTTCCTTTTGTCCCTGATGGCTCAGTGGACAAGCACGTGTACCCTGACAGATAAGGGTTGTGGGTTCAAACGCCACGGAAGGCTGCACTGGTCTTACCTTGCAGAAAAAGTCTCTTTAATGACACTCACACTTGTGTTCAAATGTGGCTGAAGGATCTTCCTACAACTCAATTGTTGCTTTTGGACTTGGAAAAAAAGCTGGACTTATATATAAAACTGATAAAAGGTAAATGTATTTTCCCGGCTCCCGAGATCCCCTCTCCCAACTGTCTTTCCTGGTGGGACAGTCGGGTACTGACAAAGACAGTTGGGTGATCCCTGCTGGCAGTCGGGGAGTCTGGACAGTGCGCTGCGGTCACAGGGATCTGGGCTCACGGATCTGATTGGCACCACGCCCTGTGCTTCATCTGAAGCCACGACAACAGCCCCCGACACCTTGGGGGCGACCTTAGAGCAAGCTCAGTCAAAGGATTTCTCTGGGTTCGAGGGTTTGGGTGGATTTGATCCCATGCGGTTGGGATTTGCTTGTCCGCATGCTTATCCATTAGGCCACTAGAGCCCCATATCTCTGGCATGTGAAGGTTGCATTTATCTTTTAAAAAGTGCTCTGCTTAAAGAGACACTAACATGTTTTGCATGCCAGAAAGCAAGCATGGGGTACACTGCCTCCAGCCAGATTTGAACCGGAGGGGTCAGGACTCAAGATCCCATGCACAGCCACTCGGCCACCAGGGCCTTGCCGAATTTCCCTCGGAATCTAATGATGTCTTTAGGAATTCCACTTGAAGACATAAGTTCAATGTTCAATTGAAAGCTTTCATTTAAAAGCACCTTGGGGGATGTGATCCCCCAACCTCCTGATCTGTAGTCATACTCTCTAACCATTTAGCCAACCTTACAACCACAAAAGTTGCATGTGGACAGTCACACTTTGTCATAAGCACTCACTCATTTGTGAACCACACCTGGCAATCGTTTGTGTTGATTGGCAATCATATCACAGTGCTTTCAAAACTAAATAGGCCTTAATGGGAATATTATGGATCCAGAACATAGAACATTTTGATTTCATTTGCAGCAACTCATCATGATTTTCTGAACAGTCTCTTTACTCTGTCTAGAACAAATCTGGGAGAGAGAAGGCTGCTCTTTGGCATGCAATGGCAGGTAGAAGCAGAAGAGACCCCAGGTACAGGCAGAAGAGACCCAAGGTGGTACAGACAGAAGAGACCCACGGTGGTACAGGCAGAAGAGACCCAAGGTGGTACAGGCAGAAGAGACCCCAGGTACAGGCAGAAGAGACTGGCTTTCCTGGCTATTCTGTAGAGCAACACATGTATAACACCGTTGGAACATGGACACAGAAAAGTCGCCTCGGCTGAGACTAATGCGTCGGCAAGTGATCGCAGTCAAAGGCATGCCTTCTCGTTGGAAGGATTCTGAATTTTATTGTGATCCATTTGAAAAAAGGTTTTACAAAAAGTAACATTCAAATTTTACACAAATTCGTTTAAAAAAATCAATTACAATAAAGGTTTTTGATACAACAGAATCAGTTAACTAAGAAGATGTGAAAATAAGATAATATACATGAATGCTACATACACAGACAGACGAGAAAGAAGTTTACGATAATAAAAAAAAATAAACAGGAAAAAAAAATGGCATGATTGTTTCCTTTCGACTGAATAGTGACTAGCAAGCACAGGAATCTCATACAAGTGTCAGTACCCCCCCCCCACCCCCCCCACACACAGCGACGGGCAAGGCAGCCATCTTCAAGGTGTTAAGCCATTTGGAATGTTCCGATTCTCATCGCACGTTCTATCAGGTTCCTGTGCACGTCTCCCTTGTTCTTCTCTTAGCGGCCGTGGTCGATATGACGGTTCGGTCGTACAGACAGGACCGTGTGAACCTCTGGATCTCAGAGGCACACCCTCTTTTGAGCCTGCTACAGGCCTTCAGACATGACAAGTCGAGACAGAGAAGTCAATGCAATGTGAATGAATATACAGGGAATACATGAAAATGTGGAAACAGAAAAAAAAAGTATAATAATTCTATGAAGACACGTTTAACATGGTCAAGCACCACAGTGGGCTTGTATGGACAGAAGACCAGACATTCTGCTCAGCTAACCCAGCTAACAGCTCCTGTACTAGCAGCCCCAGGGCTGGGACCAGCTTCTCCATGGGACTGGGATACTGGAGGAACACCAACAACTGACTGTGGATCAGTCTCTGGTGGGGGGCAACTTCAGGCACCGCTGCCTAAACAAGATCCTTTACCTGAAGTGGCCTAACATCACCCACATATGAAACGAGGCAGATCGAGGTCACTTCCTGTCATGACAGGCTAGAACAGGCCCATGGCACACCTGTTACTGGCGTCTGGGTGCGTTAGGTTGGGTGCCATGCCGTGCTACTTCAGCTGGAAGGGTTGTCGAATCTATCACCCCTAAAATCAATGCCTTTTCTACTTTCATTACATGGGCACCCTCTACAGGCCTGGTGGGCCGCTTGCTTTCTTCCGTTTTCCAACCTCGGCCATAGTCATCCGATGTTTTCTATCCCATATCAATTATCCGCAAAGCTTAAAAACACACACATGCATCTCCAGCATTTTATACAACAGAGTATGATACAAAATAAGGCATTTCTTTGTGTTGAGTATTCATGTCCTGGTGTGTTTTGTCTATGCGTGCGTGTATATTTTCGCGCGTGTATATCGCAACCACATTTTTGCTCCGTCTATAAAAAGACTGCAAAACAAACATAAAGTCATCATGATAACTCTTAAAATATATATATTTGTCATATATATTTACGTATATATTCATATGTAAAAAAAACTGAGGGGGGAGGGGGAAAAAGCCCAGAGGTTCCTGTGATAGGCCAGTTTATAAACCACACCCTCATTCCATGACCTCACCAGGGGCCACAGTGACCAGCTGCAAAGTCTCCTGGTTGCCGAGGAGCTCGTGAGTGGTGGCGCCTGATTGGAGGATGAGCGTCGTTCCGTCGGCGGTGATGATGGTGTCGCTGGGGGGCGGGGACGAGGAGGCGGACACGCCGCCCTTTTTGTTCTGGTGAGTCTTTATGTGCTTGGCCAGGTGATCGCTCCGCATGAACCTCTTGGAGCACTCGGTGCACACAAACTTCTTCTCACCTGGTGGGGGGAACAGCACACAGGAAGAATGAGGGAGAGCGTACGGAAGGAAAGGAACTAGACAGACACTAGTCAGCCTAGTGCGGAGCAGCATTGCCCCCTGTCTAAAAGGCATGTTCTAAAGCAGAGGTCTTCAACCCTAGTTCTCAGGGCACCCCTGTCCTGCACGTTTTAGATGTTTCCCTGCTCCAACACACCTGATTCAAATGAATGGTCGTTAACAGGCTTCTGCATAACTAGATAACGATCCATTCATTTGAATCAGGTGTGTTGGAGTAGGGAAACATCTAAAACGTGCAGGACAGGGGGTGCCCTGAGGACCAGGGTTGAAGACCTTGCATGTTCTAAAAGGCATATTCTAAAGGGGATGTTCTAAAGGCATGTTTGAGAGAAAGAAACCGAGGAGAGGTTCCTACCCGTGTGCGTTCTCCGGTGTCTCTGCAGCTCGTCACTCCTGGTGAACCTCTTGCCGCAGAACATCCAGTTGCAGACGAAGGGCCTCTCCCCGCTATGCCAGCGCAGGTGAGCCCTCAGGTGGGACGTCTTGCCGTACACCTTCCCACAGCCCAGGATGTGGCAGATGTGCTGCTTCTTCTTCCCCAGACTCGAACCCCTGAGGAAGTGACGGAGAACATTAGTTCCCTTTTAATTATTAAGGCACGGGGCCACCCACGCATGAGCCCATTCTCATGCCCAAGACTTGGGTATGTTTTAGCATGCGCGAGCGCGTTTCGGGAGACACCCACCTCCCTCCGGCTTCTTTGCAGTTCGGGCAAGTGCACGCCACTCTCCTCAGCCTCTTCCCCTCCCCGCTGGGCATGTCCATGTCTTCGTCGCCCATTTGGACGCGCAGGTTGGACAGGTCGTTGGAATTGAGGGTGGAGTCTCCGCTCAGCTGCCACTCCTCCGAGTCGGGCTCCTCCTTGATCTGGATGTCTGAGAAAGCGGAGAAGAAAAGCCGTTCACGTGGGTCCCACGCGACTACAAAAGAAGGGGAAGGGTGTGAGGAAGGGGTGTGTGTTGGTTCCTTACCGGCCGGACTGCCCGCCTCATCTCCCTGCGTGTACTGCATCCCCGCCTGCCCCACAGAGTTGACCGTCACCGTCTGAAGGTTAGGCAGACTGAGCTGCCCCCCCTGGCCCATGGGGATGGTCTGGACGGGGGCTAGGGTCAGCTGTTGCCCCTGGCCCTGGGGCAGCTGGAGACCCTGGAGGCTCTGAACCCCTTGGACCTGGAGCAGAGACAGAGATTAGACCGTTACAGACACACAGATTAAAAAGGCACCAAAAACACTACGTCCTACAGAGGAGGACACACGGACACACGGACACACACACACACACACACACACACACACACACACACACACACACTCTCTTACCTGGAAAGTCTGCCACTGTATCTGGCCTGAGGCGGTGACTGTTTGGGCCTGGATAAGGAAGGTTCCAGGGTTGACCAGCTGTACGCTCTGCATAGTCTGCCCGCCTGCCTGGGATAAGTCCTGACCCTGGCTGTCCCCCGAGAGCTGGAGGATGGACTGGGAAAAAGGCGAGGGATTGGAGGCAGAGACCTGGTTTTAATCCAGAAATGTCATGATACAAAACACGATGATGCATGCATTTGAAATGCCACTAATAGGATGCCACTGTACTCGTGTTAATGTTGGGCTAAGTGTATTGACAGAACCACCTGAAGATGGCCTACTACTGTGCTGTTGACTTGGCTGACCTGGACGTGTTGCAGGTGGTTGTGGGAGTTGTAGTTCTCCGAAGACGAGGGGTCTGAGACTCCGGCCGACACAGCTGTCGCCTGAGTCAGGACCCCCGTCCCGTCGATGGTCTCTGGGAGCTGCGAGGAGGAGGTTGTTGGCACGTAGAGCTCTTGGTGGCCGTCACTAATTGAGACCAGTGATTGTTTGGCCCCGCCGTCTTGTCCATGGCCGTCTAGCGATTGGCCACCCATGATCAGCTGCCCATCAGCCGTCACCCCGGTGACACCCGTGGCTACTGTCTGAGCGCCGGTCAGCCCTAGCGACTCAAGGTCCACGCTGTTTATAGGAACAAATGTTATGTTGCCGGGCAAACCGACTCCACTATAGCCCTGGATGGACTGCACGTGGCCCGCCTGTGTTAATAGGTCTGTGGTCGTTGTTGTGGCAACGCTGATTCCGAGGTTGCCATGACTACCATCAGAAATTAGCTGAATCTGTCCCGTGCCGTCGTCTAATCCCTGCGTCGAGAATCCTGCCAATGTTCCATCAGCATTCTGTGGGATGACCTGGTGGGGGGAGGAAAGTTCAGATCAGTACCAATTCATGAATGTAAACATCTGTGTGTGTGTGTGTGTGTGTGTTTCCATACCTGATACTGGATGCCGGACAAGCCGTTGGCCGAGGCCTCGTTCCCGGATGCAGTGACGTAGATGGGTTGGTTGGACATATTCCCAAGGGGTAGCACATACTGGCCGTTGGACGTGACAATTCCCGAGTTCGAAATGTGGACAATTCCCTGGTCCTCCTTTATTGTAGAGACTGGAGTGAGAACTTCCCACTGGTCTGAACCCGTTAGCTGGATGGCTGACATGTCTGTGGTCTGAGAGACACATCAAAGGAGGGATGAGTGTCAAGGGACAGCAATCTAGCAAAGGTAGCATAGCACACTCTAGGGCCTAGAGTCTAGGCCGTATAGTAAACAATGGATTCACATTTATGACTACTAAATGACCATATTTCTCACTTGAATACAATACATATCTATATAAAGATATGTACAAAGGGCAGTGTTTATAAAGCTCAATTCCCTGTTCTCGTGATATGTTGCTATCCATAGCTTTATGGTCCCCTAGTCCAGCGAAATTAGATTATGTAAACATGTTAAACCGGATAGACCATATTGCTGATGAAAATATCAGCGTCTGCCAGTCACTGTCTGGCCACAAGCCCGCCAGGCTGATACTTGATCCCCTTACAAGTATATTAAAAGCGATGCAACTGACCATAAAATGTTTAGTTAATTAAGCCATTATGTTTTACTAGTTATTTAGCATTATGTGTATAAACTAGGGTCGCCATCGTGATGAGACTTCCAGATCTCAACCAGCACTCATTCAAGCGGGGGGAGGGGGCACTAGCAATCGACAACTAAGAGATTATAATTCGGTTAAAATTCAGTATATCTTTAGAATGTAAAAAGCATCCCCCAGACCAAGATATACTGGCTACCAAAGCCGACCTAAGTGACTGACTGAAGCTAGTGTCCTACCCACTATGGGCGGGTTTTAGAGGGGTAAAGTGGGTGGCCGTTATTACGGGGAACACAGGAAGTGTACTGCTTTTCCCCCATGCATCAAAATTTAAAACGTGTGAACTTCATGCTAGCAAAAACATTCTGCAATCGTGGGTAGAAAACAACGAAGGACGTGCACATATGTCGGATACCTGGTTTTCCGCTCCGCCGCCGTGTTGCAGAAACTCGCTTTGACTGCTGTCCACGTCCGCGGACGCCATTTCTCCTTGTTTCAAAGGCTGCTCTGGCGCTAGCAGAGAGAAGGGGAAACTGATCAAAACTCTGAAAATTCTAACACTTAACGGCCAGAAAAGACTAAAAACTATCAAAAAACTTCAACCCTCGATGAGATGACTGCAAAACGTAACTTTGCAATGGAGATTCAACGAGGATTTCGACTCAAATTTAATGTTTACTTTGTCAGCTCTTGCTAGTTGGCTTGCTAGTAATCGCTAGCTAACCCAACAAGCTAGCCAATGGTAGCTAGCTGGCTAGCTAGCACATAGCTCCAGTAAAAGATTAAAAAGACGTAGCTTGCTTTGCTAACGGTTGCTCAAACTCACCGGTAGGTTGTATGCTTCGATGGGCTAAATGTTACGTACGAGTCATAGCGTGAATGGTAATAATCAGAAGATTATGTGATCAACTAAACTCCGAACATGATTATTTTATCAAAGGCGGGCTAGTGTTGATCGGTGAATTCGGGTCGAGTTTTTTTCTATTTTGATTGACGGTGCGGGAAACACAAAAAGGTGGGGCTAACAAGCTCGATCGTCAAATTTGCATCACATTACAGGAAGTCCCGCCGTTCTTCTCTAAAGCGATTGGTTAGCTACTGGCACATTCGCGTCGTGTATGGCCAGCTAAAACGTCAATGTATTTAATAGTTTAAACGTTTCCTGTTTGTTGTCGGGACACGAGCCCACAAATATTTGGAAATATGACGTGATGTGAGCTAGCGGTAGAAAGAAAACCAACTCCTTCTGCACTCAATACCAAGTTACAGGCACATCGGATATCTTTTCAAGAAGATTATATTAATTTCAGCATTTTATAAACGGTCCGTATTTCAATGTAATCCTGAACTCCCTTGGGGCTACACATCCCTGTGAGGCAGTATGACTTTGAATGTCCAAGAACGCAATTTGTGATGCGTTTCTGTATACGGATATTTAATAGTAGCCTACTAATTGTATTCCCGTAACTGTATACTTGTTTGCAGCCACTATTAAAAGTTTACTCCCAACATTGTAAAACAATAACAAAGTATCTGGTTTGTCTTGATTTATTGTGGACACAGCTGCAGTGCATGCATTCTCAAAGAAGTGCCTACTTATTTAAGAACATACCACATAATTGATAATTCTGGTTGTTACAGAATGGCCACTGAAAGTCAGTTATCTTGAAATCCATACCACCCAATGATGTCAATGTTAACATGTGTTGGCCACAAGGTGCACTAGTGTGCATTTTATAATAATACCTTGGAAAATTCAGTAAGGATGAAGCACAAGGATAAGGAACCACCTAGAACTAGAGGTCCTGGTCAGAGAATCTTGATCAATTTGCTTATTCACAATGATGTTATGTCTTGTATTTAGGTTGTGTGCATGGATGATAAGCTGAAAAGACGACTAAAGAAGAAGAAGGGGATCCAAAAGGTCCCAAAACCAAAGCAGAGCAAACCCTGAAAAATATGAAGCAGTCCGAATTCTGGTTTCTCAGGCATCATGAGAAAAGTCTAAAAATCAAAAAACAACTTCCAGTCCAGGTCTTTAGGGTCATAGTGTGTGATTATTTCATTCTTGCAAAATTCATAGATGGCAGAAATGCACAGAAGATCAGATCAGTCAGATCAGAATGAACATATTTAGAATGCTTTTAGAGTAGAATGTTTTACATGCACATCACCGCAAAACAATCGTATGTACTCTGTTCTGTTACTTCTCTGTCATTTGTGCTATGAACACTTGACTAAATGAGTCCCTGGGCTGAAACAGTTGATTTGATCCCATACAAGAGAGAGATGGAAGGAAAAAAAATGGTCAGACACTGCGACCCTCCAGAGCAGGACTGGGATGAACGTGCTGGAACAATCACCCGGTCTCATCACTTCTTCTTGGGTGCGCTGGGTGTGTTGAATTTGAAAAAGATAATGTCTCCGTCCTCCACAGTGTAGTTCCTGCCCAGCTGCCTGTATTTGCCAGCAGACTGTGGCAGAGGGAGGGAAACCAAATGAAAAACACATTTCTTGACTGATATGAATGTTCAGCCTCCAAGAAGTCAGTCCCATCACAAACGCATGCATTCTGAGACCCCCACCTTGACAGCGTTCTCCGTGCCCTCCTCCTTGAAGTCGTCATACTTCATGACCTCAGCCATGATGAAGCCTTTCTCAAAGTCTGTGTGGATCTTCCCCGCTGCCTGAGGTGCCTTGGTGCCTTTCTGTTGGAACGCAAAAAGAACAAACATCAACAAGAAGCCATTTTTGTTGAATTCAACATTGACCCTGACGGCAAGTCAAGCATCCAGGTAGCACTGTGTGGACAATGACCAAATAAGTCAAAGTAAAAAAACTGCTGAATACACACAAAAGCAGCAACGAGGTGTCAGGATAAAGATGACCAGGATTCTAACATGCAGCAGTATAACGGTCAGAAGGGAGAAGAGAGGAGGTCTTACCCTGACGGTCCAGGCTCGCACCTCGTCCTCTCCAGCGGTGAAGAAGTACTCCAGCTGCAGTGCTGCATAGCCAGCCTTGATGATCTTGGTCATCACACTGGACACAAACAGTTTACAGGAGTCTAGTAGTCAGTATTTTGATTCGGTGATAATCCTAATAAAAATCATTTGTCTGCGGAATGGATTCCCAGACTGCGGCACAGATGAAGGATTCCTCACCTCTGGGTCTTCTGCTCCTGGCAGTATTTGTCCCTCTCCTCGTCAGTCATGTCTTGCAGCTTGCTTTCCAGCGCTCCACTCACAGGGACAACCAGGGCGCCTGGGTCATGGGCATCTACCCACTCCTTGATCTTTGCCAGCCTTAAGCAAAGAGAAAATGTGGAACTCGGATACGGACAGGGAAGAATTTGTTTTCCAACACACACACACATATATATATACATACAGATAAACAATAAACAATGGGACAATCAAACCTACCACTTGTTCTTTTTCCTGATGTAGTCTTTCTCTGAAAGATTAACCAGGTAGATCATAGGCTTGGATGTCAGGAACAGGTATTTATTCAGCACATCAATCTGAAACGCAAACATAAAGTGTGAGGGAGTCATATTGATATATATCTCTCGCAGAAAAAAAGCCCAGTTATGTTTTGCAAATGATTTTGTAAGGAAATACGATGACAAAAGTAAATTGACTTATTTAAAGCGCACTCGCTGTCTCACACACACACAAACTGCCATACCTCCTTTTCATTCCATTCGCCATAGAATCGGACGTGTTTCTTCTCCTCCGACACCCACTGCTGCACCTTGATCATGATGTCCTGAGAAAAATGTTGGGAGAATTCAATAAACGTTCACCCACGGAAGAGCTCTATGGCATTTCTTCTCACCGCTTAGAAAATATGCCTTCTGCTCACGTATTCTGGTTTGAGTTTTTTGTCCCCTCCCCGGACAGCCGTCTTCTCCAGTTTGTCGAGGGCCGGACCAATCATCTCCTCGTCCTTCAGCCTCAGCTCCTCGTGGATGATCTCAATGTCTCTCACTGGATCAATGCTGCCTTCCACGTGGATGATATCGTCGTCATCGAATGCACCTGACGCACACAAGCCCGCGCATGGGTTAGACACGCAGAAATTCCGAGCGGAAGTGACGTTGTTGTTTTTTGTTGTGCAGGTGTGATTGGTGACTCACGGGTCATGTGGAAGATGCCGTCACAAGCGCTGATGTGAGACAGGAAGGCATTGCCCAAGCCCTGACCTGCGTGCGCTCCTTTCACCAGACCAGCAATATCCACCACATTTAGAAATGCTGGTACCTTACTACAAAAAGAAACGGTGAGAGGTCAAACATAAAATACAGACTGCAGTAAAGCCTACCTTGGTGTTGAACCGATGAGTAAGCACCAACCTGAGTGGTTTGTGGAACTGACAAAGGTAATCGTAACGTTCATCGGGAATGGGCACTCTGCTCTCATTGGGGTCGATGGTGCAGAAAGGAAAGTTTTCAGCAGCTGCCTGGCTTTTGGTCAGGACGTTGAAGAACGTTGACTTCCTGTAGTGATGAAGGAGAAGACCATAGACCTCTAATGTGTGGTGGTATTTTCTTTCTTGATGCCAGTGTACAGCCTGTAGTGTTGTAGGACTACTAAATGTTTAAACGTACCCAACATTTGGTATTCCTACGATTCCGATTTTTAGTGAAGTCCCAAAACGTCCGATCAAAGGGGCCTGTTTGGGTGCGTCGGACTTCTTTGGAGGCATCTAGAAGGGAGGTCTCAATAAATGCAGGCTCAATGGTGCAGACTCAACACTCCGTTATTACATGTACTAAAATGTCATAAATATGCAGTTGCTTACAGTTTTTATAACTCTTGAAGTAAATGTAACTTGGTATTGGTGTCTTTAACATCATGAGTGATCTAGGCACAGGTTGTCAGCTAGCCAGCCATTTACTTGTATGCTCCTACCGTCCTCATTAATGTATTTAACATAACTAGACACTGACGTTTATGACAAATAGGCCTACATACAATGGGAAATGGGTCATTTGCAATAACAAGGCCGCTAGGCGCAACACATGTGGTCCTGCAGTCCCATTCATTTAGCTATGAACATATACGGCATGCTAACTAGCCGTGGTAGCAAGAAATGCCAAGAGTAGACAAGACATTGCGACTCTGCGGTATCTGTTGTTTTTTGGCATAAAGAGACAATAACAAAATCCTTATGTGTGAACAAAACCTGAAAGCACAAATCACATTGATGTTTGCCTGCCTTTTGTCGATGACTCACGAAAGGACTTACTGTTAAAATTACAGTTAACACTGGTCGTCCAAAAGCTTGCTAGTTTCAGGGCTCGGCAAGCAAGAGAGACAGCAAGTCGGAAGTGTTGTTACAGTGTGGCACTACCATTGGTCCATACGCCAGAACGTAATACGAGGATAAATCGTCACTTCCCTACTATCAAAAATGTGTAAAATGTCCACATATTACACATTTTAATCCTATTATGCGTTTTAAATAATGCCGTATCTTATTATTTTTGTTAATTTAGTATTTAATTCAATGCATTTTATTTTGTGGGGGCGTCTCTGGCGCGCTTTTTCAAGGCGGACCTATGGGAGGCAGCAATGCGTCAAACTGTGCCCTGCCTACCGGAAATCAAAGGAAGAAGAAGACGACGACGAAGCACAAGAAGGCTCCAAATTCCATGTTGGCCTCGTAGGAAGTCTGCACTAAACCGTCGATATTACATACTTATCGTATTGTTTTATCCTATAATACGCACATCTATTGAGAAAAATGAGCGACAACGAGAAAGACTTTATCGAGAGGGTAAGTATTAAGGATTTCCACGAAGTCGCGAATCATTTCGAAGAATGTCTATCCAAGACCGCATTTCCCCGTGCCCCGTTCATAGGAGCTAATGGTGGCTAGCGAGTGCAGCAGAATAATAATTGAGCAGTTTGACGTTTTTATGTTAGGATTGTAGAGTAGTTGCTAATTACGTAATATTATTCAATCTCGTTTTTTCAAGTTTTTCTGGTACTCATTTTTTATATAGATTTGAAAAAGCTATGTATACTTAACTAATTCTTTAATTTTTTTGTTGTTGCTAGCCTAGCTTGTTCAAAATGGCTCTTGTGCCATCATGTTCATGCCAGTGATCACACTGCATCTTGCTAATAAGTCTCAGGTTTTTTGTTCTAATCATGTACTTTGGGTCTTACATTATCAACCTATTTACATTTATACAAACATGCCTTTTACAGGAAGGGCCATGCTTCATCACCCTTGTCTGTTTTTCGTTAAGGTTGAGTTTGGAAGAATGAAAATGCGGAAGAAGTATTCCGATGTGAAGTTGTTAATGGTCATATTTGATGAAGCTGATGGTTGCATGTAATGGCTTTGGCAAGCTGGCAGAAGCGAACGACATTACCCCCACTGGTAGAGGGAGTAATGGCAGGCAATGGGGGAAGAGGAGGAGAAAGTAAACTGAAGAAAGAAGAAAAGAATGATTATTTTGAAGTTATGAAGTTAAAGAAGTTATGAAGTTATTATCAGAAGTATACGGGGGTATGAGTAATTTCATATGGCCTGCTATGTTATAACTGTACTACAATTCCTATTTTCTCTTTCTTAAACATGCATGCAAATTGTTCAGTTAATGTTAGTCCACAACACACGGTTTCTCAAGTGAAATCGGTTCATCGTTTTAACTTGAAAAGTAACTTACAAAGTAGAGTCCGTTTTCTGACTGTAAAGCTTTACAAGTTTCATGCCTTTTAACAGGCGTGTCTACCCAGTCTTTTTGTCTGCTGCGGTCCTCATTCTGTAAGTGGGGGCTGTAGTAGGTGAGACTGAGGTCCTCGGCCTGTCTCCTTCTCTCCTGTCTGTCTGTCGGACTGTCTGCCTATCAGTAGTGCTCTTTTCCTGACCTCTGTGTGTGTGACCTGTTCAGGAATCCCGGTCCGGTTCCCGGAGTGTGACCCCTCAGGGCTCAGCGAAGTCTGCCAGCCGCTCCCCTGCCCAGTCCCCTGCCGCCCGGTCCCGCCACTCAAGATCCAAATCTCGCTCCCGATCTCACTCCAAGTCCAGGTAGGCTGATGGTGCATATTGTATTCAGTGTCTGTGTTAATAGGGCTACTGGATTTACCCAAATCACGATTATTTTGGTCAATATTGATACGGAGGGAGGAATTAGGATAGCAATGTTTTCTTAGTGTTTGTGTACCCACACACTCTCCCCTTGGAAGACACACCCCCTGTGTCCATGCCACTAACTCCCCTCCTTCTCCTCAGGTCCAGGTCCCACCGGAGCTCCAGGAGGCAGTACTCCCGTTCTCGCTCCCGCTCCCACCGCAGGCGCTCCTCCAGGAGCCGCTCTCACAGCGGAGAGTACCGTCGCCACCGCAGCCACAGCCACTCCCCCATGTCCAACCGCCGCAGGCACATTGGCAACCGGGTACGCCGCCCTCGCCCAGACGCTCACCGACCGTGTCATCTCACCCTGCATATCATCCTCTCCTTTAACCTCTCCCCCCCCCATCCTCGTCCAGCTATCTCACACAGCTTATTCCCCTCTCGTCTTCTGTCCTTTTGTTTAGGCCGACCCCGACCCTAACTCGTGTCTGGGCGTGTTCGGGCTGAGCCTGTACACCACGGAGAGAGACTTGAGAGAGGTGTTCTCCAAGTACGGCCCTCTGGCCGACGTCAGCATCGTCTGTGATCAGCAGTCCAGGCGCTCCAGGGGCTTTGCGTTTGTTTACTTTGAAAACAGGGAGGACTCCAAGGAGGTGTGTGTGGTGAAGTATGCCTTTAGACTTATGTTACTGTCTCACATCTGTGACCGGAAAAGACTAACTGTTTCTTCCCCTCTCTCAGGCTAAGGAGCGTGCCAACGGGATGGAGCTGGACGGGCGCAGGATCAGAGTGGACTTCTCCATCACAAAACGACCACACACCCCCACCCCTGGGATCTACATGGGCCGGCCCACCTAGTGAGTGGCTTCTCGGATGAAATCTCGTCAGCCTGTTCGATGCTATCGGGTGTAGCTTCCTGTTGTAACCTGTGCACGTGACGTCCAGCGGTGGAGGTGGTGGTAGCAGCAGTGGCGGAGGAGGAGGAGGAGGAGGCAGTGGCGGAGGAGGCAGTGGAGGCAGCAGCAGCGGGGGACCCAGCACATCCAGGCGCAGCAGCAGAGAGGACCGAGGCTACAACAGAGGCTACGAACGCGGCTACGACCGTGGCGACCGGGGAGACCGCGGCGACCGTGGCGACCGTGGCTATGATCGCTACGACGACCGGGACTACTACAGGTCATACGGGTGAATCACACTTTTTGGAATCATTTGAGACTAACTAGTGTTCAGGAGGTCCAGAGTCGTTTCTGGCCGAGTTCTGGTGTTGATCCTGACCGTGTTGATTTGTTGTCCTCTGCAGGCGCAGGTCTCCGTCCCCCTACTACAGCCGAGGGGCCTACAGGTCACGCTCACGGTCACACTCCCCACGTAAGTCGACCACACTCAGCATTGATCAGAAGACACACTGAATTACCCATCTGTGAATCTGATGGGGAAAATACAATGTACTCTCAATGGTCATAGAACTGTTATATGAGCTCAACAGTGGTTGTAATCCACTTGTTTTAATGTGTCTCCCTCTGGTCTTAACAGGTCACTACTGAGGCGCAGCACAGGAGCCCTGGCCTGAATGAAGTATAAACCTGGACACAACACTGGGTGGGGGAGGGGGGGGGTCACGGGGCAAGTGTATAGTGAATAATGTTTGGACTCTTTTCATGACGCGACAAATTGAATATCCAACTCAATGTTTTTCCTGTCTATCTGGCACTCTAGGAAGGCCATACTGTTTATAACGGTTTAGGGACTTCAAATCTATTGGACACAGGTCTGGTTATTTTATAATTTTTATGAGTCAGATTCTGGGTTAAGTTGATGTTGTGGCGGGTGGGTTTCTATGGTCAGCATCCTTTCTGTGTTTCTTTCCTCCGTTTTATGTAGATGAGCCGTCTCCTACACGCAGGTTAGACCTTTTTATGTTGGCGTTTCCGTTGACAGGATCAAATTGGATATTTTACGGAAGTCCTTTATCAATTAGTGCTTTGTGTGTATTTGCATACTGTGTTTTAAGTCTGATATACCCAAGCAATAAAACTTTACATAATCTTTGTCTATTGTGCTTCCTTGTATTCTTGTCGATAAATGATGACGGCCTTGTCCGCTGATGATGGCAGCCTCGGTCGGTCGGTGCTCAATGTTTTGTCCCTGAATGGGGATACTCAGATTCAAGCAGTCGAAGAACAGGTTAAGCAAGGCGTGCGAGAGGCTAAACGACCATACTCAGAGACACACCAGTTCTCTGCTAACGACTCGGCTTCTGTCTGGAGAGGGCTCAGGCAGACTACAAGCCCAGAGCCCCCCCACACCACTGATGACTCTCGTTTGGCCAACGACCTGAACGAGTTCTACTGCAGATTTGAAAGACAGTTGTGCAATTTGTCAGTGCAAACTTTCATGGCGATTAAAACCCTTTCTTATTCTGAAGGAGGGTTACTATTCTTAACTTTGCTGTTGGAGGCAACCGTTTTCAGTGCCTTGAACTAGAAATACTACTTGACTTTCTTTCAATATCAGATCCAAGTTTGTTCTTTCTAAAGACCATTTCCCAAACCTGTATGGTGTAAAGTCTATTGCAAGTGTATATATGCATAGACAATCATTCCACTGGACTTAACCGGATAATGGAATTCATTTGAATTTCTTACACGTGATGCTTTAAGAGGGCTGGGAACTAAGGAAAAAAAAGTGGGTGGCATCGGTTGGGAGAACTTCCCCCCACCTTGCTGGGCCCAAAACCTTTTACAACCTGGGTGTGGTTCACACAACTGCATGTTTTTACACTTAAATATTAGTATTTTATGGTGGCCCTGAGGTGCAAAACACACCCCCTTAATATAAGTGCATCCCCCAAATGAAAACACTCCCCCCAAGTACGAGTCAACTCCCCCCAAATAAGATGACTTGCTCACCTCCCCCCAATACAAGGACACACTCCCCCAAATGGAAAACATTACATTATTGTAACTCAACGTTTAAAAACCTGTTCCATACCTGTTCCGCTTTACCATCGCCATCTAGTGGTTTACTGTGAGAACTGTACTTGTAATTCACACTTTAAACCACTAGATGACGGTATTGAAGCGCAGCCCAATGGCGCTGTCGAAACAGTGTCCCTAAAAATCCGAGTAGGGTCCAGCTGCGAGTAGGGTCCAGCTGCAGCCCCGGAGAACAACCACCCTGGCGTGACATAACACCCAGGCGTGACGGAAGTAACCGTGGTGTGACGGAAGGGATTTTTTTACACATCGCTATCAGAAACCAAAGATCAACCATGGAAGTAAGTGAGAATGTCAATGTACTTAATGTATTGAGTAATATTCATGTTAAAGCCGTGCCGTGGTTTATTTACTTTTCGCTAAATTCGGATATAGCCTAATAATATTATAATACCGCGCCCTTTTTTTGAAAAATTAGCCAACAGTATCCAGCTGCACTTCGTTCATGGAAGTAACCCCAACCCTAGGTGAACCGAGCCCTGGTACTTTCTCCTAACCCCAACCCTAGGTGAACCGAGCCCTGGTACTTTCTCCTAACCCCAACCCTAGGTGAACCGAGCCCTGGTACTTTCTCCTAACCCCAACCCTAGGTGAACCGAGCCCTGGTACTTTCTCCTAACCCCAACCCTAGGTGAACCGATGGTCATTTACTTAGCGAGTAAACTGTATAATACACTTAGAAATACAATGCGTCAATGTATATTTATATCGAATTGTGATGATATCCTTAACAAAAAATACAATTTGAGTCTATTAGACATAACAAAACAATTACGGTTAGGCCTACTGACATTTCCTGGCATTTCGAAATAAAAACTTTTTAAGCTGTAAAAATGGTTACTGACATGTCGAAATATGTTGTTATTTTTGTATTATGTTAATTTCAGCGATAAATACGTTCATTTTATTCAAATACGTTCATTTTATTCTGATACATTATAAGTTTATTTTATTCTGATAACTTCCGTCACATAACTTCCGTCACACCACGGTTACCGTCACGCCTGGGTGTCGTTGTCACGCCAGGGTGTTTGGCTCGCAAGTCACATTTAGTGCACCTAAATTTGATTTGGCAAATCACATCTGATTAACCCCAACAACCAATAAATTGACAGTCTAGTCTGATTGTAGGCCTATATCGTTTGGTGGCTTTTATTGAGAACGAGTCCTGTGTTTGTGTTGTTGTTCAGGCCTCCGCTACTGAGGATGTAGAGAAGGACATTGCAAACACGGTTATGGGGATTTAAATGATCTGAAGAGATGATCGAAGGTTGCGATGTCAGCTTCGTAAGCTTCCTCCTGTTTTCTATTGGTCCACAGATGGAGTAGGAATTGGAAACAGAAGGTGAGGATTTGCACTATAAAAAGAAATAGCATAGGCTAGATAAGAAGAAAAACAGATAAATTACAAATTGTCCAAAAGGAAAGTTCCGTAGAAGATCAACGATCCAAGGTGCGTAGTTGTTCCGTGTAACATGTGGCCATTGTTTTTTCTATATTTTGAAAATAGGGCCGTAATATAGTTTTGCCCCTTATTTAACAACTCAAACACACATTTAAGTAAAAACGGCTTGTTTTTTGTTGTTTCGTAATTTCAACAACAACAAAAAAACATATAAAGCAAATGGTATGTTGCTTGCTTTTCTACAGGTAGGCCTACACTCTTGCACTTTTTGAGGTTCATGTTGTTTAATTGTTTAACTACATGCTCTTATGGTTCTTCCCTTTGGCACTTTTTCAGAATGTAGGCCTATGCTTCATGTTTGGGTGATCAGTGACTTATGTAGGCTATTGTTGTAAAGCTCTCTCTTGAAGTCGCTTTGGTTAAATCTGATTTTCGGCCTACATCCTAAAATGTTCAATTTATTTGGCTAGTTCACTGGCTAGTTCACCCCTACGACACCAGCCTGCATGAATTAATGAATGAATTAACGATCTAACAAAACAATATTAAACTCGAAGGAGGAAATGTGGAAAATAGGTTAAACTGAAACAAGGAATGTGGTGTATAATTGTATTACATTTATGATAAATTGGCTAGCAATTTCACTAAGCAAATACCGAGAAATTGCCGCAGTTTGTCTTTCAACAAACTACAGTTTACTACAATTTCAATCAAACAAGATAATGTATTTATTATAGATTAAGTATTGCTTATCTTAATCGTGTAAACCCTGCTTCATGAATAACAATGTGAAGGCCACATCAGGCCAAGCTATGAGATATCAGTTCTCAATTGTCTTTCTGTGTCTTCAGGCTGAAAGACTGTAAACATGGCTATCCTTCTTCCAATTGCTGTGGTCCTTGCTATGTTGTCCCTTGGCCTTTCTGCATCTGAGGTACAACCCAGCAGACCCTACTCATCTGTCCTTACCGTGACCAATGGACAAACGTTTGGGGAGTGGACATGGCCCGAGATGTGTCCTGGCAAGTCCTATGCTGTTGGGTTCCGTCTGAGGGTAAAAACGATGTTCTGTGTGTCAATTTATAGATTGTGAGTTTGGTTCAAATGTTTGTCAGTTATGGAATCAATACAGTTGTGCATAGAAGTAACCCACATTACTATTTGGATACATTTCATGCTATCATGTGTATTTACTCAGGTGGAATCTAATAGGTATGGTCGGGATGACACTTCCGTCAATGGCATTGGCGTCTTTTGTCAAATCGGCGACAGTCGTAAAGAAATCCAATCTCACACTGGACAGTAAGACAACACTTTAGCTCTTACGGACTTGTTAAACTTCTCTGTAAACTTGAGCCTTGTGTGAGTAGTCAAAATGTAGGGTACTGGTCAGAATTCTGTCCGATCATGGAATTTCTTTGTAAAGATTTAAAGATGTGAGGATTGAGGAAACTAATTTGATATATATATATATATATATGTGTGTATATATACACAGTGGGGCAAAAAAGTATTTAGTCAGCCACCAATTGTGCAAGTTCTCCCACTTAAAAAGATGAGAGGCCTGTCATTTTCATCATGGGTATACCTCAACTATGAGAGACAAAATGAGAAGAAAAAAATCCTGAAAATCTGTCTGATTTTTAAAGAATTTATTTGGAAATTATGATGGAAAATAAGTATTCGGTCAATAACAAAAGTTAATCTCAATACTTTGTTATATACCCTTTGTTGGCAATGACAGAGGTCAAATGTTTTCTGTAAGTCTTAAAAGCTTTTCATACACTGTTGCTGGCATTTTGGCCCATTCCTCCATGCAGATCTCCTCTAGAGCAGTGATGTTTTGGGGCTGTCGCTGGGCAACACAGACTTTCAACTCCCTCCACAGATTTTCTATGGGGTTGAGATCTGGAGACTGGCTAGGCCACTCCAGGACCTTGAAATGCTTCTTACGAAGCCACTCCTTCATTGCCCGGGCGGGGTGTGTTTGGGATCAGTGTCATGCTGAAAGACCCAGCCACGTTTCATCTTCGATGCCCTTGCTGATGGAAGGAGGTTTTCACTCAAAATCTCACGATACATGGCCCCATTCATTCTTTCCTTCAGTTGTCCTGGTCCCCTTGCAGAAAAACCGTTCACCGCTCTTGTGATCATTTTGACCCCACGGCCACGGGGTGAGATCTTGCGTGGAGCCCCAGCTCGAGGGAGACTATCAGTGGTCTTGTATGTCTTCCATTTTCTAATAATTGCTCCCACAGTTGATTTCTTCACACCAAGCTGCATACCTATTGCAGATTCAGTCTTCCCAGCCTGGTGCAGGGCTACAATTTTGTTTCTGGTGTTCTTTGACAGCTCTTTGGTCTTGGCCATAGTGGAGTTTGGAGTGTGACTGTTTGTGGTTGTGGACAGCTGTCTTTTATACTGATAACTAGTTCAAACAGGTGCCATTAATACAGGTAACAAGTGGAGGACAGAGGAGCCTCTGTGAGAGCCAGAAATCTTGCTTGTTTGTAGGTGAACAAATACTTATTTTAAAGAGGAATTTACCAATTAATTCATAAAAAATCCTACAATGTGATATTCTGGATTTTTTTTCTTCTCATTTTGTCTCATAGTTGAGGTATAGCTATGATGAAAATTACAGGCTTCTCTCATATTTTTAAGTGGGAGAACTTGCACAATTGGTGGCTGACTAAATACTTTTTTGCCCCACTGTATATATCCCTAGTAATTCGCCAAAAGAGTACCCTCTGTCTGTTCCATGCTCCCTCATGATCTCTTTTAGCTCACTGACCCCCCCCTCCCCATTTTACTCCTCGTCTTCAGCTGGGGTGACTGGTCGAGGACTCAGGATTGTCCACAGGGACAAAGACTCATCTCCTTTGCACTGCGTGTGGAGGGCAAAAGGGGCTTACGTGACGACACTGCCGTCAATAACATCATATTCCGCTGTACCGGAAACCAACTTCTGGAGGGTGACGGCAATAATTGGGGAGAGTACGGATTCTGGAGCAAGGAATGTCGCGATGGGGGCATCTGCGGCATTGAAACCAATATGGAAAAGCGCCAGGGGTTGGGGGACGACACAGCTCTCAATGACGTGCGTTTCTTCTGTTGCTCCCAATCCCAGGTAAAACAAACAAGAAGATTGTAGTTTGTTGGTATTTATGGTTTTCTACACATTTGTATGTTAGATGGCTTTCATTTCAATCCATTTAAGGACATTCATCAATAGATCATATACTGTATTGATGCCCCTGAAAGAAACATACCCGTGTAATGACTTGAATCGTTCATTTTGACCCTGTTATAATTAGCATGATGCTTTTTTCCAGAAATGATCAGTGAGTAACGTATCTTGAACCACCTGGACCAAACTAAGAACCCCCTAGTGGAAGACCAAATTGTGATGGTGCGTTTTTACTGTCAATGATTGCTTTCAGTAAACATTTTTGGAAGGATCCATTGTCCTCTAAATAAATCTATCTCAAGCATATTTACGGTTTCTGGGCATATTTTCAGTTAGCAGATGGTACTGTTTCACTGTTTGAATTGCGATTCTATCTGAGATACTGCTGGTGACAACGTTGATTGTTTCAAACAGGGTTCTAATGAATTAATGCAACATGAGTATAGGCTAAATGATTGCAACTATCACTAAAGGGAAAAACTTAAGGGCCGTTTAAGTCATAGAGAATAGGAACATTTTTACACAGGATTGCCCAATTTATTTGTTTCTCTTCTAACTATGTGAGGCTGCTAGCCAATCAGCTGTTTCAATAGGTGTGTTCGACTTCATGGGGCCAGCTGACTTGAAGCCGAGAATGCCATTGGCTGCTTCAAGTCAGCCGGGCTGCAGGCAAAGCCGGAGCTGCATGAAGTCGAACGCACCTATTCTACACTTTGTCGCAAACCAGGGGGAACAGACCAGCCAATCTGGCACGGAGGGCGGGTCCATAGGCTTAGATTGGGGGAGGTGATAGGAGTCTATCTGCCTGTGGAGGTGCTGCAGCCCCTTGCCATATGGTCACACCTGCAGCCCATCAAGGGAGGGCATAAAGGGAGCCAGCTCGAGGCTGCATGGAGGACAAAGAGGGAGGAACAAAGAGAAAATCGGACAACCCTAGAGGAGCGTTGTTCAGCAAAGAGAGAGTCCTCTTGCTCTGCTTTTAACCCCCACAGGACCAAACCCCATGAAGATCAACAGACCCCGGACAGGAAGAATCCTGATTGTGGCCCCCCCTACATGTAGAGTCTGAATAATTATAAACGTAATGGCATTTTGCCTGTTAATGTGTGAAGAGATGAGAACTATTTCGACACCACAACAATGATATAATAATGACGTAATACCTCAAACGCATGAATAATATGAAGAGATGTACTGTATTCTGCTAGATGCGGTGATTAATAATACAGTTCATAAATAAAAACATTTAAAATGATGTGAATACTAGAATCTCCAGTCCTTCCCCTCCCTTCACTTCATTCTAAGATAATAAAATAGTACTTTCTAGAATATCTATTAAAAATCTATCCGAGCATAGTCCTCATAGACAGTGCGTCACGGTAATTGGTGTCGGCGTAGAGGCAGGAACCCAGAGAAGAGACTGTCGGACCACCCCGGGTCGGAGAACAGGCCGTTCTGGTCCTTAAAGATCTCTAGCCAAGCCTCGTCCTCAGGGTTCAGGAACATCACGTTGTGGTTCCCCGTGTTAGCGTCGAAGGTCTTGTCGGCCAGGGTGATGTCGTAGTAGAAGTAGTAGGCGCAGGTGGACTTGCCCGTGTCCGGGTTGTAGTGGCCCCCCTCGTTGAAGAGGACCTTGTTGAACCTGATGGCCGTCTTCTCGGCTGGGTAGCTGCTGGTGATGCCGACGGAGAAGGCTGCTTTGGGCTCCAGGCTGCCACACCTGCAGACGCCTGGGGTCCCCCGTTGGCCTCGGCTAACGGCAGGCATGCTATGAACACTATTTTGTGAAGGCGGTACTGAGCGTGAATTAATGCGGTGCGTTCCATATACATATATACATAGACGCCCCATTGTCTATGGAAGGCCAACTGTGCCAAAACGTCTAAATTTGCGTATTTGCTGTACACGTTCATTTTTGACGTCTGTACACGTTTTGACGTCTGTACACGTTAATTTTTGACGTCTGTACACGTTTAAAATGGTCACCCCCCCATAGAAAGGTGCGCAGGACCTGGCGTACGACCGGTTTCATACATGTGAATATTTCTGTGCGTAGGTACTTATCGAGTTTTGGCCGTACGCCATCTTCTGGTATGAAAGCTGCGCAATCCTTTATACATGAGGCCTCTGGCGGAGCGCTAAGTGGAACAGCTTGATTTTCGGCCCCACGGAGCGAGAGAGTGCGCATATGAGAAGTTTGGACCACAGAATTATAGGTTTAGACCAACATCGAAGTAAAGAGGCGACAGAAAAAGAAAGTTTAGTAGGCCTATTAATTTTTACATGTAGCCCTCCTCTTTTACAGTTTTTCCAAACTTCTCTAATGCGCTCTCTCTCGCTCCGTGGGGCCGAAAATCAAGCTGTTCCACTTAGCGCTCCCCCTAGAGGCCTGAAGAACTTCCGTTGTGAAAACTGGATGCAGTGTTTTTGGCATAGATATATATAGAACACTAGATACGTCACGTCAATGTTGAGCTCCAGTCGGCTGACGGCACACGCGGCGGCCATCTTGGAGAGGTCAACCTGCTGCCTAGTGCATTACACCATATGGAAAATTCATACAAACATGTAGCAAATTTGAGCCGTGATGGCTCAGTGAATGACACTAAAAACATCATAGTTGATGATCCATATTTGATTCTGAGTGGTAGGAAGATTTTTTTCCCTCTGTTACACAAAAAAACACACTTTTAAACACATGGCATTTTAACTTGCCACGATTGTATCTACTATCAGAAATGTTTTGCCATGGCCATATTTCGTTATAAACTTTATTTCTGATTTGATATGCAGCACATTAAGGTATGCTCTTAATTCAGTTTTGTTTTTGTTGCAGAAAATTGCTCAAGATATAATTTAAAAAGCCAAATTTAAAGAACATTAGACATTTTTCATCCTGTCTTATTGAAAATCACGGATTTTGTTGAACTTCAAATTTTAACTATGTATTCAAACAAAAGAATGTTTACCAAAATATTTGCAGAACTTCTTCAGATTAGAAGATAACTGCAGACATATGTTGAAAAGCAGGATTATAACTCTCAAACCACTCTAACACTGCACCACACTGGACTTGAACCGGCAACCCTCCAGACTGAGATACTACTGGAACTATTGATTGAATTTATTTAACACATCAAATACAAATTAAACATATGAAAAATACAAAACAAAATGAAAAGCACAATAAAAAATATTTAATAAATGTACTTTCTGTGTTCCTTATCATTTTATACATACACAATTTGCTATATTTACGATGCTATATATTTACAATCAATACAACTTAAAATACTATATTTTTTATAATTTATATATTTAGTCTATTTGTTTAATTTCTTTACTATATTTACACTTTATATTATCAATACAATCCTTATCTATACAGTTTGGTACAGTATGTTTTTTATTATACATTTATTGATACACATATGTGTATATATATATATATATATATACACAGGTGAAACTCGAAAAATTAGAATATCGTGCAAAAGTTCATTTATTTCAGTAATTCAACTTTATAGGTGAAAATAATATATTATATAGACTCATTACATTCAAAGTGAGACATTTCAAGCCTTTATTTGTTATAATTGTGATTATTATGGCTTACAGTTTATGAAAACCCCAAATTAAAAATCTCAGAAAATTAGAATATTACATAAAATCAATAAAAAAAGGATTTTAAATACAGAAATGTCGGCCCTCTAGAAAGTATAATCATGCATATGTACTAAGTACTTGGTTTGGGCCCCTTTTGCATGAATTATTGCCTAAATGCGGCGTGGCATGGATGCTATCAGCCTGTGGCACTGCTGAGGTGTTATGGAAGCCCAGGTTGCTTTGATGTGGCCTTCAGCTCGTCTGTATTGTTGGGTCTGGTGTGTATCATCTTCCTCTTGACAATAGTCCATAGTTTCTCTATGGAGTTCAGGTCAGGAGAGTTGTCTGGCCATTCATGCACAGTAATGTACACACCCAAAAGCAGCACAATGAACCGGCATTATTATCGCTGTCTGACAGTCGAGTACATACAGACCTCAGACTGATGCCCCACTCAATATGGCGACTCCGTGTGCCGCGGCTGAGAGGGGCGTGGCGTATCTAGTGTTCTATATATATCTATGGTTTTTGGTTTGCGTGCTTTCGTTTTTGCAACGCGTTTGTGTATTTGCAGCGCGTTTGCTGAATGCAGCATTAATGAAGATGTTTTCTTAATTTTCTTGTGTTTTGTCTATTTGCATGTGTTTTCTTAATTTGCAGCGCATTTGCACATGTCGGCCACCGTACCTCTGGCTGTGAGCAGGGGATCATTCAGATTTTACATGTAGCACGACATTCAAATCGTGTGCAGCGCAACCTAACATATATTTTAATGAAACATGAGTTAAATAGCCTACTGACAGTTTCCGTAAAGCCTATAGACGAGGGAACTAGGCTCAAAATTGTAAAATTTGCCTCGGTTCGCCAACCTACACATAGCAATACGAAGCCAGTGCGCGTTCACGTGTAGGGGAGTGGGATTCTGCGAGGGAGTGGGAATTCGGTGCAACACCGGCCCTGTGTAGAATGGTATTATACAAGATGCGAGTCTGTTGGTCCATGTCACAATCCATTATTTCGTGTTTAAAAGGACAATTGCTGTTTGCCCAATAGCTCAAGTTTTTCTTTCTTTTATCTTATGGATCATAGTGGGAGCGATGGCTGACATAAAAGAGAACACAATGGGAAGACACATGTAACCCCCCCTTAAACTGGGATGAGAGGCCCAAAGTACTCTGTCGTCTCTGTCCCTGCCCTTTCCAGAAAGGCTCTGACAACCACCCCACACACGCTCTTCTGGGTGGTCAGAGCTGCAGGGAAGGGAGAGGGGGGACAACGCGTCCCATCATGAGGGTCTTGGTCGCCTTTGAAGGGTCCTGCGAGCCCTTCGATTTCCTTCCAGACCAGACCATAGGAACCATGAAGCAGATGGTCAAGGTAATAAAACCTTCACAGGGACCCTCTATCAATATTAATGATGCTTTTTCACTTTGTTGACTTCTTTCCGAAAAGAAGACGCCTTTCCTTTCCTCCACCTTTATTTCTACTATCCATGGCAATTTTAATGCTAATTTGACCGAACATGTAATTGTCTGTTCAAACAATCTGCGTTGGCTGGTTGTTGCTACTGGAATTTTAAATATCTTCTTTTACAACATCTCTAAAGCTTCAGACCTCAGATAGCAAATACAAACCTCCTCTGTATTTGGTATCAGGCTCTGCCAGTATGGTACACTATCTAAATGGGACATCTGAGCATTGGTTAGGAACCTGTACACTGACCGTCTATGGAGGTCCACATGATAGCCATTAATTTCCAATCATCTCCGTTGGCCAGGATTACTTCCATGTGCAACTGTCAGACGACAAGCAGGTACGGCACTTTCTGGTGCTGAGCTACGCTGGAGCTACCCTGCAGGACAACTGGACCCTAATGGACGTGGGTGTCACGCCTGGCAGTGCCATCCGATGCCTGATAAAGGTAATAGTCAGGACTCTCATGCTGGGTCACAGACATCCGTTCCTTAGGTTGTCAACTTTCGTTCAATAGAACGGTGCACATTTAAAACCTTCAATGTTTTTAAAACGTCAAGCTATTTTCAAGGAAACTTTAAAGTGCAACTGTAAAACATAGTCTAGGCTGTCTTTTTTGTGGCGTTTAGTGCAGTGCGTCTGTGGCTTTCAGTGGTTGTTTAATGTCTTTAATGTGTCTTGTCCATATATTAAAGCAATAATGATAGCAAATAACATTCTAAATAATAAATAATAAATTCTTTATATGGCCACATATTAAAATAAGAAAATTAAGACACTTTTCCTTCTCATATAATGATAACAAAGGCGGCAAGACGCATTTTTTGGGTCTGGAAAAGAGGACATGTCCGGGTGAAAGAGAACGTCTGGTCACCCTACGCAACACTAATCTATGGAGACAGGGGCACCAGACACTCTTTTGTGAGAGGCGGATTCACAGAGAGTGGTTTTATGACTGTAAGGGTCTTTGGTAAAACCATTGATGAGACATGCTATAACTTTTCAAGACAAAGACCCATGTTTTTACAATGGTACACATTCCAGTCCTATCACTTGGCAACCATACCCTCTGCTTACAAACTGACACTTGAGTCAATCACAGAGTGAAAGAGACATGAGCTAAAGAGACATGAGCTTCTTGCACTGACACTGCCAAGCATCTCCGTTACAGGCTATTCATTCGTCTAGACTACAATGGTAGGTTAAATGTGTATGAATAAAGGTGTTTGAGTATGAGGACACCCATAACCTTTGCGTTCAGAGCAGCATTGATTCTGTATAAAGAAAAAAATGGCCACAAGATGGCAGCAGATCTCAAACGTGTAAACATGTTCAATAACTTTTCATCTGAGATCCCATCTCCTCATTCAAAAACGGTCTTATTATACTTTCAGCGTGGAAATAATACAGCCAGACCCTTGAGATGTTGAGGAACCCAGTGAGCCTTCTTTTCCTTCCCATCATTTCGCAGTCTCTCGTCCATATTTGCTAACTTTGTAACTATCTCCTTGTCCATTAGAAAGAAGACAAGCCTGTGGTGCGAGTGTTGCATGGGGTGACAGGGGACACTATGTCCATAATGAGCACAGTGTTTCTCTTGAGTTCATCTGTGGCCAAGATCAAGTCTCTGGTCTCCCTCAAATGTGACCTCCCTGTGGGTGCTTTCCGACTGAGCACGCCCAGTGGTGTTCAACTCTACGACTGCAACCGGCTTCACGACTATGCCATCGAAGTGGGTACGGCCTGCCGTGTATCTATCGAGCGCAATTCAGCATCAAGAGTTTTTCGCTGTCATATTTCAATGAGTCCAATGTGTTTGAAGTAAGTTATGTACGTGAGGACTAATGAAAGCTCTCTTTTTCCAAGGAGCCACGCTTCGATTGGATACCTGGGATGGGTGGGCGGAGTTCCTGCGAGGCTGCCTCACGGGTCACAAAACGACCGTCCAGCGCCATCTTTCAAAAGAGAGACCAGTGATGAGGTCAGAATGTGTCCCTACTGTCCATGTTGATCACAACCATAGTCACATTCTTTCCTGTCTTCAAGTTTCATATCGGTTGCGCCCTCTTTTGCAGACGGTAACACTGCCTGCATCATAACAAACTTGCTGCTGTTCTAGGTTTCAACTGCGGGTGGCGCTCTATGTGGCTGCCTCTCTGGGCCACTTAGACCTAACTGACTGGGTGCTGGAGAGAGGAGTGCGTGCTGAGGAGCCAGTGGGGGTTCACCCTTACCGCCAATGGTGCCACCAAACCGCCCATCCCGACGCCACCAAATGCCCCGTGCACGTCGCAAGCGAGCGGGGCCAGCTCCTCATCCTCAAGCTCTTCATCAGCAGCAGCGTTCTGACTCTGTCTTGCCGGAATTCTCAAGGTCGAGACCCCATGCAGATCGCCATTCGCCACGGACACAAAGAATGTGTCGTACACCTGGTCACCAAGCTATGCTCGGTGATGTCGTTGCCTGGTTTGTCCCTTCCCATGCGAATGTACCTCCAGATTAAGCGCTGGGTGGGGCTGGGGCACAGGAGGGTAACCGCCAGACGAGGGAAGGGTCCATGGGGCCCGTTAAGAGCCAGGGTGGGGGACACGGTTCTTGTGGATGGCTTTACCCACCCCAAGATGTCTTCCAAGCCTAAGAGAAGGGCGGTCAGGGCAAGAAGGGAAGTCAGACCTAAAGCCTCGCAATATCTGACCCCCAACAGCTGTATCACACCTGTATCCCCCCTTCATCCTATGACACCTTTTAAAGGGGTGATTGACTGGGTTTTTTGAGTATTTTACACTGTTCCTTAAGGTCTCCGAATAGGGTATGTAACATTGTTTTGGCTGAAAATGGCCCGGGTGCTGTTCTATGCCCTCTTTTACATCCAGCATTTTTTTCCCGGGAAAAAACGCTAGCTTTTTCCCTTATATCATTGGTATTTAGATGAGCTGTGCGCTGATTGGTTGGTTTACAACGAGCGAAGCTGCGGAGCAAAGACGGCCAACAGCACTCACTGAAACAAGAAGGTGGCGACTTGAAATAAAAACGTACAAATAAATCTATTGTGTCTACACAACACTGTTTTCAACAGATTGACAAGATATAATTTGAAAT
Organism: Mallotus villosus; assembly: GCA_903064625.1. Lineage (NCBI taxonomy): Eukaryota > Metazoa > Chordata > Actinopteri > Osmeriformes > Salangidae > Mallotus > Mallotus villosus. The sequence goes on from CAEFZP010003852.1 coordinate 120,083, forward strand.
GATTACGGTAGTTTCCACGTCTGTTGTCGAAGCAAACAGAATCGCCTTAGGTGGGTAACGTTAGCACTACAGCTTAGCATACAAACTATCGTGATTCAACACAGCTTCAGTTAGCTCTAGCTAATGTTAGACAAACATGCATCTGAATTGTAGATTTACATAACAACACGGGTTATTTATTTGAATGAAACATAGTCAGGAACATGAAATAACGTAAATCCAATTGCCAATAAACTAGGCTAAATCATAACACATTTATGCTCTTGCGTTAGCAAGCTAAACTGGTTTACATGCCTACAGTATAGGTGTTTTCGCTATCTAGCTGTTCTTACATTCCTTGCAAATCACCGATGAAAAACAGATGAGCTTGAGTCTAGTTAACATTGACTAGACGGTTATGGCTGATGTTTGTTTATACCGTAGCATAGAAGATCTCTGTGCAGTTGCGCGAACCATTTCACCAAGGACGGTTTTAAAAACCTGGGAATATGTAAAGCAGGATTTGCTATGAAGCTGTTGCTGAAAAGAGGTGCGTTCCGACCTTAGTTATGTTCATCAGAACCGCAAACTGTAGTATGATTTTGTCAGTAACAGTTATTAGCAATGCTAACGTATCCTGTATCTAGCACAGCCTTTCTCCAGTTATTTCGAATAGATAATCTAGACAGGCGTCAGCAAAAGGCTAGACTGCTTTCGTTTTCTGGCTATTTTTTTGGAAGCTTCCCTTCTAATGCCGACTACAGCTAGTCTAGCTAGTCATTTGCTAAGTAACGTATGTTGATGTGTTTAGAAACGTAGCGTCGCTACCTCGGACTGGGCAAGAACACCAGTGAGTGGGCTGGTGTGGATGTACATTTTGGGGCATGACAAAGACACAGACCAGAGCCAATTGAATGCGCGATACCCTACTGACGTCAGTCGGGTGGATTTTTCCAAAAGCTACCGTTTTACAGCTAGATGTTTTCTTTTTGAGATTTGCATTGGAAATAAGTGTCAATGGACTTTGAGGTTCACTGTATGTTCATTTTACCCACCGAACTGTCGTTATTCAACTATGACAAGGTAAAAACGGGTTTGCAGTCATTGACCCCTTTAAAGGTTCCCGACTCCAACTACCAAAGCTGCCTTCGATGAGTGCTGGTCAAACCAATGTGAAGAGAATGGGGGTGAAGAGGATGCATGGAGAAAAGGTATTGGAGGTAGCAGAAGATAAAGCATTGGATGAGGTTCTGGGTGAAAGCAGTAGCCAATGGAGGAGCCGAGTCCCACTCCCGCCCATCTCCCGGGATACCAATCCCAGGCCTCTGTTTATCTCTGCCTCTCCAAACTCCTCCCAAATCCTCACCAACTCACTGGAATCTTTCTCTCGCCACTGTGGCCGAACTCCCAGAGAAAATGCCATATACTGCTTGGCGATGGCCAGGTTGGTCTATTTTAAATTTAATTAAAAAAATCTTATGCTAGTCTTAGATTTGCCTAATTATAGGCTAGGCTAAGTCTTAATACATTTAAATTAGTCTCATTTGCTTTCTCCTTGTCAATCTACTTGTATATTATGTATTTTTGTCCATTTCAGACCATGACCATCATAAAGACATGCGTATGAATGCGTATGAATGTTGAATGAATGTTGGTGGTCAGAGGGTCCGTATGGCGCAGAATGGCAGCCTCGCTTCTGCACCACCGGTATGACTGGGTCTGAATGAATACTTGACTCTGTAAAGCGACTTTGAGTGTCTACATAAGCGCTATATAAATAAAATGCATTATTATTATTATTATTTATTATATTAAAAGGCTGATTAATACCTCCTTTTTTCCTAGTGCCTTTACGGAAAGACCATGGCTACAGCAGCTTGATGTAGCTCGGACTGGCCAGAAGGAGTGTCCAGAATATGAGCTATAAAACAGACCCTCTATCGTAACCTGGTTAGAATGACCACAAAGAGAATGTCTTTGGAGAAAGTATAATATGAATAGCCATACTTTAGTTATCATTTTTTAGTTGTACTTTTTTTTGTAAAACTAGAGACTAGACAACTTTATTTTTAAGTCATTATTTTTCATAATGATCATTGCATATGATGTATTGACAATGGTCTGCGACCTGTTTCTAAGTGCTGACGCATGATGCTTTTAATTAATGTTCATGCTATATTCAAATGTTCGGGTCTGACAAAGACCTAAGATATGTCAAGTTGTAATCAATAGTTTTAAATCCTTTCTGTGTAGCAACTGAACAATATCACACAGTGATGTGTGTAAATAAACGTAATTAAAACACAAAAACAACGAAATACTTCAAATTCAAAGAGAAGGTTAATAATTATGTAAATGTTTCCATTAGACAAGGTTGTCCATCAGGCCATTTAACGTGTCCTATTTCATCAATCAACGTTTTGGTCTGTGTGGCTGAAGGTAGCCTGCCTACAAACAAACAAACCACCTACCAGTCAATAATTGTTATAACAGGAGGCAGAATGGTGTCTATATTGGTCTAGAATTGTATAGTGTGTTGTTATATTTAAAACCACTAACCGGGATTGAACAACCCTGCCTTAAGTGTAGCATACTATATTAGAATTGTTTTCAACCTTGGAATAATACAGATTATTCATGCGATGGCAGGCTAAACAAAAGAGTGTGACTGTTCTATGGGCAATCTTTCTAGAAACTTCAGGAGATGCACACATGTACAATCTTTATATTGATATACAGAATTGTTTATTTGTGTTGTACATCGTTTTTTGTACTTGCACTACCATTAGCCAAAGGTTAACCACCAGAATAAAGGTTCTAGAAATACAAACATGTTGTATGTATGCATTTTATATGGATTAATGGATACTGAGGTAGTCCTATTATGATGTCAGCACAATTGGCTCTGAACCAATGGAGACAATGGAAGCACTTTGGAACACTGTTAAACATTCCAAAACATACACAAGAAAACAACAAGTTCTCAAAGACACCAGATCTACTTTCATGCAAACCATACAACCATGATGAAAATGAATCCCATCACACAGTTTGGGAGTTTGGTTAATTACCTTGGTGAGTAATGAAATTCATTTTATTATATGTCTCGTTCTGGTCATAACATTAAACTACCCTTTATAACAACCATATACCCCTTCCTCCATACTGTGCCTACTTAGACTTGTGTAATAACCCATAACCATAAACTTACGGTAACCATAAACTTAATATAACACATGCTAGTTAAGGTAGTGTTGACAAAAATGTATGGTCAAATTTATCGAAAACGTTATAGGAAAGAATATCTATAATGTTCAATTTCTGGACTACATCTTGTGTCTCCTTCTGCTCTCTCAGCTACAGATTCCACACAACCCTTCAACCAGTTCTCCGCCCCTACATGGGGCTCCGACAAAGACCAAGGGGATGCATACATATATGTGCAGCTAGACCCAGCTGCCTCTGCTTACCCTGGGACGAGCACTTACATCTGCCCCCCACAGCCGGCTGCCATAGCTCTCAGCCCTGTCAATACCTGGCCTCCACAGCACCCTGGTGATATTATGTGGCCCAGCCCCATGAGTCATCCAAATGGAAGCACCTCTAACCACTACAATGGGTCAAGCGACTACCACCCTAACTGTGGCTTCTTCACATACCCTCCACCACAGCAGGCTAACTCTAGCATGACTGTGTACAATCCACAGCAGGCTAGCACCTCAACATGCTCTTGGAGCAACACGACCACCTCCCTTCCACGAGACTCCAGCTCTCTCTATCCCAATGACGTAGAGATGATCTCTGCTCCGGCCAGCCCAAGGGTCACCAATATGTTGGATGAAGTGGAGGACATGGAGGTGGACTATCCACAGAACCCCTTATACCAAGGATCTCTTGCCAGAAAGAGGGTGTGGGAGGCCCCACTGGACCGCTGTGGCCTAGCAGAGGGCGAGCCCGTCCCCAAGAAGAGGCCCAGCAACAGCTTCAATGTTCAGGCTCTGGTCCATTGCTTTGGCTCCAGCACTGGAAACAGTATTTGTGGATCCATCCAGACCCATGCCCACCCCCAGCTGGGGGGCATCCAGAGCCACTCTGAGGCCAAAACCAGAAAGAGGGTGTGGGAGGCCCCACTGGACCGCTGTGGCCTAGCAGAGGGCGAGCCCGTCCCCAAGAAGAGGAAGATGATTGTTAAAGTGAATCGTCCTCTTACGCGACGGAGGGTGCGCTGAGGCAATGTTGTCAGTTTTCCTTCTTTGAGGCGGTGAAAGTTTCCGTTTTAGCATTCCATCAAGAGGATTGTGCCACCACTATTTTCTTTTATATATATTTTTTACTAAAGCATTATAAAATACTCATATTTGTAGAGTTGCACTCAATTAAGAGTGCTTGATTGACAAGTTAATAAAAAATTATAAGCATGTGTTCCAGGATTTAATTGTTTTTTTATCTTGAAATGTAAAATAAGTCTGTACAATAAAAAGATGCGCTCGTTCACCTTGTGGAAGAAGTGCTTCCCCTGCGGGGGGGTCAAGAGAGGGGGTGAGGAGGGGGCAAAGCGCAACGTGTGCACACACACACTGCATAGTGAGTTGGCGTACAAGTCCTATAGGCACTGATACCCCTTCCTGTCGATTCAGACGTTTTAGAACACATCTATATGAGGGATGCACAGTGCTCATTTATGTGTTGTGTCTGAACAAGGTTGAACACCTTAAGCAAGGGTTGTCCAATCCTGGTCCTCGAGGGCCACTGTCCTGCATGTTTTAGATGTTTCCCTGCTCCAGCACACCTGGGGCCTGTACTAAGAATCAAGATCAACATGCTCTGGATTACTCTGTTACCCGGCTACACAAAGCGTAACAATCGGAATCACGATAAGCGGTATCACGACGGCAGCTATCAACTCTCTAACTCAACCCAGATCTCTTTCCAATCGAGAGATGTGCGCGTTCACATGAAGGGGCGGTGTTTGCACCGTATATCCAATCGCAAACATGGACAAAACAAGAGCCGCATATTTCACGGAGGAGGAGCGGACAATAATCTTACAGACTTTGTCTACTCCTCCTGCGTGAAATATGGTTACACAAACATATCAGGAATACAGACATATAATACAGGCAAAAATCTACGGATGCGCTGCTGCTAAGCTGGTAGAAAATAGCAGACGCTGTAAATGCGTAAGCTACATGACTTATTGATATCACTGTCCCAGGCACAAGATGTGACCATAATTACACGTGTGCATTCCATAACGTTAAACTTTTGTTGCTGTATTATTTTAGTTGCAACCCTGGAAGTGGCAAATGATCGTGGGAGCAAATAAAAAAATACATATAAAACATAATTCAAAACGGTATTAGCAGTAGGCAATACTTGCACATATTTTACGCAAGGCTTAATTGCCTGAGTCAGTCCCTTTTGTAGGATATTGGTATAGCTAAAGGGCCTAACAATGAAATTGCTTACAGCTAACAGGAAGAAAAATTAGTCAAAGACAACTGGGGGGGCCCTCCTCCACAGACTTCACTCCTACTGAGGAGCTGGCCCTCTCCAGCTATCAGGCTCACCCCATGATGGAAGGAGTGGAATGGGGAACTTCTTCAGACCCTGGTGGCAGCAGCTCGGAAACCCAGGCAAATGTATGTTTCAAGTAATCTATGTGACCATGTTCATTCAACAATTATTTATAAATATTGTAGGAGTGAAATGTATTACTGTCCTCTGCAGTGACAGGAAATATAGTGGTGTTGCTGCCACCACCCACTGTCATCCCACTGTCCTGTAGGGGGGTAAAATATGGTCGAAAGAACCAAAACGATTTCCCCTATGGTTTAAAGGAAGATGGGAAACTGAAGTGTATTAGCATGAACCAAATAATGCCAATACAAATATAAATGATAGTTATTTGACTCTATGGGTTAAATCAGAGCAAGAATGGTCAAAGTACGGTCAAAAGGATACGCATTTAATAACATTGCAAATGAATGAAATCAATTACAAGGCAAACATGTTACAAATGAAGGCTTTAAATCTTACCTACTCTACCGTGATCATTGTAAAATCAGAGAGAAAGCAAGAGTGAGCAAAGAGTAGGACAGACAAGGCAGAACTGAGGAGAAGGTCTCAGGAGATCAAGAATCCAACGGACAATGCATTACAATTCCCTTTATACACAAGAACAACCAATCAGACCAGATCTTGAATGGGGTGTGAGGGCCATCAAGTTGAGACCGTCCAGCAACTCCAAACTTTAGCATGTGAGAGGTGGGGGCAGGTTTGACACCCAGCCTTACAATCCTTCCTCTTGGACACAAAAGCACAGGCAGAAGCTGCAGTGTTCAATGTGTGATAACCTGCACCCATAAGGACAAAAGAACTTGATTGCAGACAGGTCAGCATTGAGATTCTAATGGCCATGGCTGTTTGCTCAGAGGATCACTTTTGGATCATGGCTATTGCTCAGAGGACCTTTGTATTGGCATGTAGACGTGCCCTTGGTTAGCATATTCCTGCTACTTAAGTTCTTGTCCTGTTACAGCAGAACACAATTGGAGCACAGCACTTGGTTAACAATGAAAATTGTAAAGTTTGGAGTGGCGTTTGGAGTGGTCTGGGGTCTGAGAGAGTCGGATTGGATACAAATGGAAATTAGTGAGACAGTGTCCTAAAACTCAAATGGAAGAAATAGGTGAACAACAGTCCTCCCTTTTGATAGATGAGAAGTACACAATCATCTAACATAGATGTGCAATTAAAACAAAACAGTGTCCTTGGGTCCAAAAGAAAAAAAAATTAAACAGTAATACAATACAAGTTATACCATCTACATTTACAGGTCCGGAACCATTGTGAGTTTAACTAAAAACCTAGAACATTTACCACCACTCAAACACAAAAGGTACATCCTCATCCACACAAACCAACATGGAAACCATGGATGGACAAACCATATGCACTGTGCATATGGTACAAGAACAGGAGCAGCAACAACTTAACTGTCCACAACAAATCTTTGAACTACAACAAAGACTAAACACAGGTAATACAGTAGGAATGTAGCAATATCACAATTTGGACCTGAATTAAGTAAATGGAAAAGGTAGAATTGGAAGTCTCAAGTCACAGGTATTGTTGCCCGATGTATCCCCAGCATTTTTTGCTGCATGTAAAATAGAGGAGGCCTGCCCTTCCCCAGATCCCAACATTTTGACTCAGTGTGACCACTTCGTAGACAAGCACGACAAAATCTAACTTTGTTGTTAGCATAAAACAAGCGTGTGGGCGGAATAGGCATACTTTTGCCAAGATCCCAACATCGCATTTCGGTGTGTCCTTGTCTTTTACAGAAGTTACAATGTCTAGTAGGCCTAGTGGGCTGCTGGGGCTTGGGATTTACCTTTGTCGCCATTTTTATGACAGAAATGCATGGCGGATCAGGGGCACGATAGTTCTTTGTAGAACGCGGCTTGGGAATTTGCTCACCAATTCCACTGTCTGTATCTGAAAACTCAGTAGAACCGCTTTTGTTAGCGGTGGGTTGCCGTGAGGCACAAAAAGGTGTCGCTGCTTTGAGGACAGAGTTGAGAAGACATTTGCCAATTAGATGTACAGTAATCTTCAACATTTGTTTCTTTTCTGCTTTCTTTTTATGGACTCCTACTGTTTGCCAATGTTCAATTATTTCAGCTAGCGTACAATCAGTTTTAAGACCGTTCTTGTCTTTCTTGCTCAATTCAGATAACGTTCGGTTAACGCTAACGGTTTCCCATAGGTTAAGTAAATTGTTAACTTCAGTTGCCCATTCCATTTTTGTTCATTTAATGCAGGAGCTAATATCAGAAACTAGTAATAGGTTTCTACCAACAGAACCAGGCGGAATATAATTAATGTAAGCTACATTTTTAAATGCTTACTCACCGCACCATGGTTTGCAACGCCGGTTTACCAAACTGTAACTGAATTGCTCGAAACATATCACGTAGCCGAGGGTCACCAAACTGTAGGGGGGTAAAATATGGTCGAAAGAACCAAAACGATTTCCCCTATGGTTTAAAGGAAGATGGGAAACTGAAGTGTATTAGCATGAACCAAATAATGCCAATACAAATATAAAGTATAGTTATTTGACTTAATGGGTTAAATCAGAGCAAGAATGGTCAAAGTACGGTCAAAAGGATACGCATTTAATAACATTGCAAATGAATGAAATCAATTACAAGGCAAACATGTTACAAATGAAGGCTTTAAATCTTACCTACTCTACCGTGATCATTGTAAATCAGAGAGAAAAGCAAGAGTGAGCAAAGAGTAGGACAGACAAGGCAGAACTGAGGAGAAGGTCTCAGGAGATCAAGAATCCAACGGACAATGCATTACAATTCCCTTTATACACAAGAACAACCAATCAGACCAGATCTTGAATGGGGTGTGAGGGCCATCAAGTTGAGACCGTCCAGCAACTCCAAACTTTAGCATGTGAGAGGTGGGGGCAGGTTTGACACCCAGCCTTACAGTGATAATCATGTTAAAGGATGACAAGTCAGATTTCTGGAATGATTAGGGGTTATTGTACATTTGATTTTGTCCATAGTTTGTTCATGTATTCTCATTTAGTCATCATTCTTATAAATTATGGGACCCACAACTCCTGGGAACACCTAACATTTCTGCTGGGAGCGTCAAGCCAAAACCAGCTGCATTTCCTCATACATGACATTTTATAGAAACCATGTAGCAGCACAGGACTGAAATGTAGCAGAGAGACGTCTAACCAGACAAACGAGAATCAGACTAAACTCTACAATGTAGAAAGGGAGGCAGGGAGAGAAATTAAGAAGGGGAATGAGAAAAAGAGGAAGGTGGGGTGGTGGGACAAGAAGCATATGTACAGAAAGTTGGAGAAAAAGAGGGGGGAGTTTGACTTGGTACAATCCTGTGTGAATCTTTGTTAGGTTTTCAACTCAGACTTCCTGACTACCTCCCCCTGTATCTCCCTCAAGCTCTCCTCCACCTGACTACCTCCACCTGTATCTCCCTCCAGCTCTCCTCCACCTGACTACCTCCACCTGTATCTCCCTCCAGCTCTCCTCCACCTGACTACCTCCACCTGTATCTCCCTCCAGCTCTCCTCCACCTGACTACCTCCACCTGTATCTCCCTCCAGCTCTCCTCCACCTGACTACCTCCACCTGTATCTCCCTCCAGCTCTCCTCCACCTGACTACCTCCACCTGTATCTCCCTCCAGCTCTCCTCCACCTGACTACCTCCACCTGTATCTCACTCTAGCTCTCCTCCACCTGACTACCTTCACCTGTATCTCCCTCCAGCTCTCCTCCACCTGACTACCTAGACCTGTATCCCCCCGTACCAGATCTCTGTCTTAGTGGCACCTTGAGGTCCCCAGTGTCTGTAGCTGGAAACACTATGGAATACAATATTACTGTATATAGACCCTATCAACAGAGGGTCTTTGTTTATAAAGGGTTTGGATTCATGAGTGTAAACAATCCTGGACTCAGCACAAGTATTGTTGGAGTCAGAGCAGTGAGGTAGTATAACTGCTCCTGGATACAGACGTAGATATAGTCATCCTGTTTATTACCCTCCAGGTCTGCCTTGTGGAGTGGGTGGTTGTGACCTTGTGGTTATAGTGTGGAGGTTGTAACCTACAGGTCAGTATATATACATGTGGAGGTTGTAACCTACAGGTCAGTATATATACATGTAGAGGTTGTAACCTACAGTATATATACATGTGGAGGTTGTAACCTACAGTATATATACATGTGGAGGTTGTAACCTGCAGTATATATACATGTGGAGGTTGTAACCTGCAGTATATATACATGTGGAGGTTGTAACCTACAGTATATATACATGTGGAGGTTGTAACCTACAGTATATATACATGTGGAGGTTGTAACCTACAGTATATATACATGTGGAGGTTGTAACTTGCAGTATATATACATGTGAGGTTGTAACCTACAGTATAGCTGTGGAGGTTGTAACCTGCAGTATATATACATGTGGAGGTTGTAACCTACAGTATATATACATGTGGAGGTTGTAACCTACAGTATATATACATGTGGAGGTTGTAAATACAGTATAGCTGTGGAGGTTGTAACCTGCAGTATATATACATGTGGAGGTTGTAACCTACAGTATATATACATGTGGAGGTTGTAACCTACGTATATATACATGTGGAGGTTGTAACCTGCAGTATATATACATGTGGAGGTTGTAACCTACAGTATATATACATGTGGAGGTTGTAACCTACACTATACTGTATAAGGAGCTTCCTGTATCGATGGCCTTGCAGGAAACAGGGCAGCTGCATGACATGCTGGTGTCCAGAGACAAGTTGCTGGTCTCTCTACTCACTGAGCAGCCCAGTCTCTCTGGGGAAACATCACGTTTCTGACAGATGCAAGTCTGCACATGATGTCACTGAGGGACTCAAAAGGCCTTAATACTGGATGTGGAAAAGATCCATGTATCAACATTGTAATCCATGTTTTAGAATTATACTAAGCAAACCAACAAAACATTACTGTGTTTCAGGGCGCTGCCTCTAAAATGAGTCTCCCAGGGGAGAGAGAGGAGGGGGGCACTGCCTCTAAAATGAGTCTCTCTGGGAAACATGACATGGACACCAAAGCTAAGAGGTAAGATGAGAATCCATAACTGTTCATGACTGTTCTCCATCTCAGAGCTCAGCAGTGATATTATGACATCATCATGAGTCCGGATAAATGAGAGACTGAAGGTCTGTCTCTGTTGTGTTGAAGCCCAATCCAGCAGGAGAGACCAGCCTCACCTGTACCCAGCTGTGTGTCCATGAAGAGTGACAGGCCTGAGAGACGACCAATCCACCTCAGAGAAGAATATCGTATCTTTGAACCAAAGTATGAAACATGACGTTCTACTGTATTTATGTTGAAGACTTCCTGTCAACATCATAAACAGGACCCTATGTGATGAGTAACAAGTCATTGATGATTCTGATCTGCCAGGGCTCAACAGCAGAGACCAGCCTCACCTGTACCCAGCTGTGTGTCCATGAAGAGTGACTGGTCTATGAATCCACCTGTTGTGTTCAGAGACAAAGACATTACTGCTGAACAGAGGTAAGAAAATTCAATCTATTAATAACATTCCAACTTCCTGATTCAGTGATGGAGGAGGACCTTCTAATGATGAAGGGTATCTACTGACCTCTGCTGTTGTTCAGTGATATGTGATGAAGACAGTGGAGGGAATGTCCTCTGTTGTCACCTCTGCTGGTGTTCAGTGATATGTGATGAAGACAGTGGAGGGAATGTGTTGATTGGAGATGCCATGACAGCACATGTTAAACTGGCAAAGACAGAAAATATTTGTCTAAGGAACACATCTGTCGAGGAACTGTCGTCAGAGGTACAAACAATCCTCAACAATAAACCAAACAACCCTAAGATTATCATCCACACTGGCTCGTTTGATATCCTACACAAGAAAACTGGCACTCAGATACTTAAAAAACATTTCAACCAGCTACTGAACACACTCAACAGATATCAAGATGTATTCATCAGTGGACCGATTGCATGCTTTCGCAGAGGAAAAGAAGCCTTCAGTCGACTCCTATCTTTCAATACATGGTTGGCATCTGTCTGTCTGGCACACAAACTGAGATTTATCGATAATTTCAATGTGTTCTGGAACTGTGCAGACCGTTTTCAAGGTGACGGCCTCCACCCAAACCGTAGAGGATCTCGACTACTAACAGCAAACATCAGTCACGTGCTCCTGACCACAAATCAAGTTTCTCCTATCCCTGTTGTATCTAAGCTGACTGAACCATCCCAAACAACCTCCCATGGAACAGAACAGAACATTCAAACAGCCTCCTGCAAGGACATGGGTTCTGCACAGATCTGCACCCCCCGGATTAATTCCCTTGTGATGGAACAGCTCAGTGACAAAGACTTTCCCAAAGAAAAGCTACGCTAGGACAGCCACCATGCTATTTCATTAGACATACCGGTCATCATCACAAACAGAAAATGGCATGGTAAAATGCATGGTTACAACCCTGAAACTAGTGTTAGATGTCACAGAACTATCCATACTCTTCCAACAGATTTGTCAAACCCTGTTCTATCTGTTAATACCTCACAGATAAAACTGGCCCTTCTAAATGTTAGATCACTAAATAACAAAACATTTGTAGTTAATGATCTTGTTAAAGAAAACAACTTAGCAACTGTCTAACAGAAACCTGGCTAAACAATGACACGGCAACAGCAACTTTGATAGAAGCGTGTCCGCCCGATTACAGCTTTCACCAAGTTTCAAGGAAATCTAAAAAAGGTGGAGGAGTCGCAGCTATTTTCTCCTCTAAACTGTTGTTTAAAATCACTGAGCTAGGTGAATTCATATCATATGAATACCTTGCTATAGAGCTCAAAACCGAATCAATACTTTTTGTTATTATATATCGGCCACCCAAGCATTCGCCAATATTCATACAAGAATTCTCTGAACTATTATCACTATGTGTCACTAGATATGACAAAGTAGTTTTAAACGGAGACTTAAATATCCAAGTAAATAAAAAAGCAGACTCAAGGACTATTGAGCTCTTAAATCTCCTTGACAGTTTCAATCTAACTCAACACATAACAGACCCAACACACCGGCATGGAAACACACTAGATCTAGTGATAACAACTGGACTAAATATCAATAATATTTCAATAACTGATATACCCCTCTCAGACCATCATTTTATACTTTTTAATGTGGAAATTATCTTAACAAAAACCACAAAAGAATTATTAGTCCAAAGAAGATATATACTGTTCTCAACAGCTTGATACAGCAAGTTTACTCGTTTCCCAATGTCGTTATCCTCCAAGGAATACGCCAGGTATGAATTTAGCAGGATTTATTGAAGAAAAGGTAAAACTGAAATACACAATAAACACACAGGTAAGAATCTAAACATTGATAAATATACTATTAAACAACGCAAATGTGATCAAATAATAACATGTCTCCATTCCTAAGGTTCTTAAATAAAGATAACACTTACTGGCGATGCCAAAAGAAGAGAACCTGATGAGGATGGCGAAGGATTGTGCCTGTAGACCGTGTGCTCATTAATAAAATACAACATGGCTGCCTCAGCCGATAAACAGGAAGTCACAGGAAGAGTTACCAAAATAAAGGTCTGGACTTCAAAATAAACTTGATCTAACTAAGCAAAGAGTTAAATGTTTTCCGTTACATTACACTCCCCGCTTGGCTTCCACAGGATGCCACATTACACTGCCTCCGACTCCAGAAGCAGAACTACTTCCGAGACAGGTCGCAGGTAAGTCCTCTGGGGTTGGTGGGACGTCACCTTTACATCCACTTTCCGGACCAGTCCGTCATCGCTTTGGAACGCCTGTGTTATCCTTCCCAAGGACCATTCGTGTCGTCTTGCCTGTTTGTCCTTTAGCAGAACCACGTCTCCTTCCTTGAGATTCAGCCTTTTTGTATGCCACTTTTGCCTGCTCTGAAGGGTGTTCAAATATTCCGACTTCCATCTTGCCCAGAATGTATCTGCCAATGCTTGAACTCTTTTCCATTGGTTTTTCAACTCGTTGGCATCAGAGAAGTTTCCAGGAGGAAGAGGAGGAGTCCCGATCTTCTGTGTAAGCAACATCGCTGGGGTAAGTATCAGCGGTGCTTCTGGGTCCGAGGAGACTGGTATCAGTGGCCGGGAGTTAATTATGGCAGAAACTTCCGCCATTAACGTGCACAGGACCTCATGAGTAACCTTCGACCTTCCAGCTTGGAGCAACATCGAATCTAGGATACGCCGTGCCGTTCCTATCATGCGCTCCCAACTGCCTCCCATGTTGGATGCGTGCGGAGGGTTAAAAACCCATGTGCATTTCTGGCTGAGAAGGTAAGCTTCTACACTGTCGTCTCCAGCACTTGCAGCAAGCTTCAGATGTGTGGTAGCACCAACAAAATGTGTCCCACGGTCTGACCTAAGCTGCTTCACAGGTCCCCTGATCGAAAAAAACCTGCGGAGGGCATTCACACAGCTTGAAGCACTCATCGACTCAATCACTTCCATGTGGACAGCCCTTGTGGACATGCAAGTGAACAATATCGCCCACCTCTTGCTGTTCGCACTGCCACCTCTGGTTCGGCGTGTTACAACCTCCCAAGGTCCAAAAACGTCTAGCCCTACATAGGTGAATGGGGGTTCTTGCTGTAGACGCTCTGCGGGTAGGTCTGCCATCTGCTGCTGTTCCAACTTGCCACGCAACTTTCTGCATACTACACACTTATAGACTAGACTACTGATGGCTTGCTTGGCTCCCACAATCCATAGGCCACTTGAACGCACAGCGCCTTCCGTGAAGTGTCTTCCCTGATGTTCGACTCTCTCGTGGTGATGGCGAATAAGTAACACAGCAACATGATGCTTACCAGGGAGCAGGATCGGGTGATCCTCATCTGCATGTAGGTTAGAATGAGTAGTACGGCCCCCTACTCGTAGAAGTCCCTCTTCATCCATAACAGGATGGAGCTTCAGTTCAGTTCAGTTTTATTTTGTCATTGTTACAAGTAACAACGAAACGTTGTCAGAGCAAACAAACGGGCATAAAATTTTAGTTGTCCACCACTACTCATATATGTCATAAATCATAAGTACCCCCTAGACTCCCCTAACCCATAAAGTGCTTGGTGCAATAAATAATACATAAATACATCTGATGGTGATAGGGTTGTTGAGTGGTGTGCAGCGATGCAAAGTCCAGTTTATAGTTTATGGAGGTGTATGGAATGCAATTATGTCACAGAGCGGTGTCCAATGGGGAGTGGGGGGGCAGACAGTCCATTTAGCAGCCTGACTGCATGGGGGTATAGGCTGTTGGCCAGCCTACTAGTTTTGGCCCTGATGGACCTATATCTCCTACCAGAGGGCATTTGTTGAAACAGGTGGTGTGCTGGGTGTATATTGTCCTGAAGGATGTTTTTTACTCGGTGCATGCAGCGGGAGGTGAACACAGTAGTGATGTCTGGTAGGATGGCCCCAATGATCTTCCCTGCTGCTCTCACCACTCTGTGTATGGCCTCCTTCTCTGCGCTGGTGCAGCCGGAAAACCACACCAGTAACCCATAGGTCAGCACACTCTCCACTGCACAATGATAAAAGTTGACCATGAGTCTCTGGGGCAGTCTGGACCATCTCAGCTTCCTGAGGAAGTAAAGGCGTTGTTGGGCCTTCGCTGTGGCAGAGGCGATGTTTCTCCCCCACGACAGGTCCTCCGACACAATCACACCCAGAAACTTAAAGCTATGGGCCCTCTCCACCTCCTCATTCCCTATGAGGAGTGGGGAGTGGCTCAGTTGTCCAGTCTTACGGAAATCCACAATCATTTCCTTGGTTTTTTGTGTGTTGAGGACCAGGTTGTTGCTGCTGCACCATGCTGCCAGCAGTTGGACTTCTTGCCTATATGCAGCCTCATCATTTCCGGTGATGAGACCGAGCACTGTTGTGTCGTCTGCAAATTTGATTACATGGGTGGATGGGGAGGAAGAGCTGCAGTCGTGTGTGAAAAGTGTGTAGAGGAGTGGACTGAGCACACAACCCTGGGGGGGCCCCGGTGTTGATGGTCAGAGTTGAGGACGTGTGCTTGCCCACCCTTACATATTGTGTGCGGTTTGTTAGGAAGTCCAGTATCCAGTTGCATAATGTGGTGCTGAGTCCAAGTCCGTGTAGTTTGTGTCGGAGTTTGTTGGGCAATATTGTGTTAAATGCCGAGCTAAAATCAACAAAGAGAAGCCTTGCATATGTGCCCCTGTGCTCTAGGTGTTCTAGCAAAGTGTGTACAACAATAGCTATGGCATCCTCTGTTGACCTGTTCTTCCTGTAAGCAAACTGATATTGATCTAGTGAGTGTGGTATGGCAGCTTTAATGTGTGAGATGACCAGTCTCTCAAAACATTTAGCAGCGATGGGGGTGAGTGCCACTGGCCTGTAGTCATTCAGGCCTGTGACCTTAGACTGCTTGGGGACCGGAATTATTGTGGCTGATTTGAAGCAGGCAGGGAGCCATGAAGTTGCCAGAGACAGGTTGAAGATGGTAGTGAAGACCGGTGTTAGCTCTGCTGCACAGTCTTTGAGCACCCGTCCCTGTACTCCATCTGGTCCTGCTGCTTTCCTGGGGTTGATGTTGCGTAGGCAGAGTCTGACATCATGAGTGCACAGGACTAGGGCGGGGTCAGTAGGGGAGAGAGGGGGCAACACAGAGTCTTTGTTATCTCTGTCAAAGCGGGCATAAAAGATGTTTAATTCCTCAGCTAAGGTGGCACAGCTGCTGACAGGGGGGGATGAACCTCCCTTGTAGTCGGTGATTGCCCTTATGCCCTCCCACACCTGCCGGGGGTTTGAGGAGTTGTTGAAGTGTGCCTCAATGCGGTTCTTATATACCAATTTGGCAGAACTGATGCCCTTCCTGAGAGCTGCCCTAGCTGCACTGTATGCCTCAGTGTCCCCTGATCTATATGCTATATCCCTGGCGTAAGTTAGTGATTTTAGTCTTGCTGTCATCCATGGTTTTTGGTTTGGAGCGACACAGACCTGTTTTGAAGATGTGACAGTATCCACACAGAAGTTGATGTAGTCCAAGACCGTGACAGTAAACTCGTCCAGAGAGCTCCGTGTCAGCGCCTCCTGGCCTCTGAAGACGTCCCAGTCAGTAGAATCAAAGCAGTCCTGGAGTCTGGAGATTGCATCCTCAGGCCATGTCCTGACAGACCTAACTACGGGCCTAGTTGATCGGGCCTTCTGGATATAGCAGGGGTGTAGGAGGAGTGAAATATGATCGGAGAGACCCAGGTGGGGGTAAGCTTGAGCTCTGTATGCGTGTGCTATGTTTGTATATACCTGATCGAGTATATTTTTCCCTCTGGTTGCACATTTCACATTGCGATGGAACGTGTGAAGTACAGTTTTTAAATTGGCATGATTGAAATCCCCCGCCACAATAAAGGTACTTTCGGGGTGTGCAACCAGACATTTGTTTCCTTAGGGAACTACTCACAGGTAAGTCTTTCTTCTTTTCGATGCACTCTATCTCTTCTGAGTACACCTCGCGTTGTACAGCCTTGATAATGACGTATTCCGCCTTGGTCAACTCAGCAGTTGTCAAGCCTTTCTTGCAGAAATGCCAGCCGGCACATACTGAATCATCTGTTTGTTTGTGGAAACTCCGAGTAACGTGTAGCAGCCGTGCTACTGCTCTTGTCAGTCGACTCCAAGAGGAAAAACGTTCAAAACGTGTAGTGTCCAACTTTTCTCCGGAGACCTTGGTCACGAAAACTGAGACCTCAGGACGAAGCTCCGCATCTGATGTCGGCTCAATCAGATCGAAGTGTGTGTCTTCTGGGGATGAACTCTCAGATTCTAGCAAGAACCTTGGTCCAGTCAGCCAGCTAGTACCTTGCAGCTGGCTTGAAGGCACAGATCTCGAGGCATGATCTGCTGGGTTGTCTTCACTGGGAACATACCTCCACTGACTTGGGTGACTCGACTGTCTGATACGCTGTACACGGTTGTTGACGTATACATAGAATCTACGGGATTCATTGTTGATGTAACCCAATACAACTTTACTGTCCGTGAAGAATGTGATAGTGTCCAGTTTCTTGCCAAATTCTTCTCTAACCTGGTCTGCGATTTCTGCGGCTAACACTGCTGCGCAGAGTTCCAATCTTGGTATGGTGAGCTCTGCCAGAGGTGCCAGTTTGGCTTTGCCAAGTACGAAACTGACATCGATGACGCCATCTTCAGCTTTCACTTTACGATAGGCAACCGCTGCAATTGCCTTTACAGAGGCATCAGAAAAGACACAGAGCTCGATGCTTTGGGCCCTCGTCAGAGAGAAGGAAGCATAGGTGCGACGGATGTTTAGCTTGTTAAGCTCTTGTAGGGAATCCTGCCACTTTTTCCACTTCATGAACTTCTCGTCAGACAGAGGTGCGTCCCAGTCTGTACCTTGGGAGACCAGTTCTCGTAGAAGAATTCTACCTTGCACTGTCACAGGTGCTAAGAAACCCAATGGATCGAACAAACTGTTGATGGTGGAAAGCACTCCCCTGCGCGTGAATGGTTTCTGAGTCTCAGGAATATTGAAGGTGAGTGTATCCGTAGTCATAGCCCAGGCTACTCCCAGACTGCGCTGGACAGGTAAGTCATCAACAGCAAGGTCCAGAGTTTCCATGCCTTTGGCTCGCTCCTCTTTAGGGAAGGCATCCATTACTTTGATGCTATTGGAGGCTATTTTGTGGAGTTTGATGTTGTAGCATGCCAACAGATTTTGGGCTCTCTTTAAAACATCAACTGCTTCGGCCTCTGTTGGAAAGGATTTCAATGCATCATCAACATAAAAATCTGTCTTGATGAACTGACACACGTCCCTGCCAAAGTCAATCTCTCCCTCCTGTGCTGCTCTCCTTAACCTATACGTTGCCACTGCAGGTGATGGGCTGTTCCCAAACACGTGGACCCTCATGCGGTAGTCCACCACTTCATTTTCAGGGTTGTTGTCTCGGAACCACATGAAGCGCAAGAAATCTCTGTGTTCTTCTTGGACGAGAAAGCAGTAAAACATCTGCTTAATATCGACGGTTATGGCAACAGGTTCCTTCCTGAACCTAAGAAGAAAACCCAGGAGGCTATTGTTGAGGTTGGGCCCCTGAAGCAAGACCTCATTAAGGGAGACTCCCTCAAAACGGGCACTCGAATCAAACACCACTCGGATTTTCCCTGGCTTCTGTGGGTGATAAACCCCGAAAATGGGCAGATACCAACTTTCCTTTCCCTTTTCTAATGGTGGTGCTAGTTCGGCATGGTTGTTGTCCAGGATCCCTTGCATGAACTCCAGGAAGTCCTCTTTCATGCTGGGTCTCTTCTGAAAGGATCGTTGCAGTGACTGAAACCGTTGGTGTGCATTATGTTTGTTGTTAGGGAGAGGCTTTCTTGGGCTCCGAAATGGCAAGGGTGCCACCCAGCTGCCACTTTCATCTTTGACAAATCCCATATCCATCAGCTGCAGGAAGAACAAATCGTCGATTGAAGGTGCAAGTTGATTGTCCCTTTCAGTCCTTTGGAAGACCGTTCTACCAAAGTGGTCCTCTTGCTGCTTGGGAGCTCCTGTCTGTGGTAGAGAGGTGCTCTGCTTGAAACCCTGGCTGAAGTCCTCTTTGACTTTGAAGAGATTGTCACAGAGACTCAGATAGCTGGGGCGGCCATTTTCCATGAAACAAGTCTTGAATGCATTTACTTCGTCTGGGGTGTGAGCTCCATTGAGACAGATGTCGCCGACAATGACCCACCCAAGGTCATGCTTTTGAGCAAATGGAGCATTGTGCGGGCCATTAAACTGATGACGCACCTTGTGGACCTGGAGAATGTCTCGTCCTAACAAGAGCAAAATGTCTGCAGAGCTATCCAGAGCAGGTATTTCGTGAGCTATAGCTCGCATGTGACTGTGGTGGTACGCTGCTTCTGGTGTGGGGATTTCTGCTCGGCTGTTTGGCACGTTATTGCACTCAATAAGAGTTGGAAGGTTAATGCTTATCTCTCCTGTGAGTGGCTCAACAACATAACCATGAGCTCTTCTTCCGGACACATTGACGACTCCAGCACATGTCGTTAGAATGTATGGTATTGATGGTCCTTGTATGTTGAAGGCATCAAAGAACTCCGTCTTTGCCAATGAGACGTTACTTTGATCATCTAACATCACGTACATCCTTTTCCTCTCTTCATCATGACCCTGGAGATATACATCAACCAGGCATATTTTTGAACAAGACTTCCCACTGAAGCCTTTGCCACAAACCTGCGTACACATTGTAGAACCAGCTGAGGTTTGTTTATCTCCAGGCACCGTCTCTGGCTCAGGCTCCCCGCCATGGACTTTAGGAGGGCTCCATGGCTTAGAATCCCTTGGGGTGGGGCCCGGATGGAGTGCCGCTATATGTCTCTCACTGTTGCACTCTCATTTCTTCCTGTCATCCAGTAGCATTGCTCGGAAGCTCTTGCACTTCTTAAGTGGATGAGGTTTCTTGTGTATAGGGCATAGTGTGTTTGGGTCTTCTGCTTGTTTCCCAACACTATCAGTAGATTCCTTGTACACGCTTGTCTTGTGGACAGAAACTGGATTCCTGTAGTTCACGTTTCCCATCTTTTCCTTTTTTAGAGTGGGCGCTATGGAACTGGACCCATTGAAACCGGGATCGTTTCTTGCTTTGGCCTCTCTCCTTATGAACTGAGAGAAGACTGAGAATGGTGGAAAAGGTACATTGTGGGTTTCTTTATATTTGAATCCAAATGTCATCCATTTTTCCTGTAAATAGAAAGGTAACTTCTCCACGAGAGGACTGATTCCTCTTGCTGTATCCAGGTAGACTAAGCCATGCACATAACCGTCTTCTTTGGCAGCTTCAAGCTCAAACAGCAAGTCTCCCAACTCTCGGAGTCTTTGGTTATCACGGTTGGAGACTTTAGGGAAGTTGTCTATTTTAGCAAACAGAGCCTTTTCTATGGCTTCCGGAGCGCCATAGCATTCCTCCAGTCTGCTCCAAATCAGGCTAAGGCCCACCGCTGGATGCTTGATATTAACAGATTTCATCCTGCGTGCTTGCTGACTTGATTCTGGACCTAACCATTTTATTAGCAGGTCGGTCTGTTCATGTGCCGAGAGATCCAAACCATTTACAATGCTTGTGAAGGTTGACTTCCAGCTGAGGAAGTTTTCTGGCTGATCATCAAACCTGGTCAAACCACTTGAAACCAGCTGGCTTCTGATCAGAAACTTTGCAAGATCTGTTGTGTTGCTATTAAGGTATTGGCACGTAGACGCATTAGGCGTGTGTAAGCTGAACCGTTGTTCCACTTCGTGGTGTGACACGTCAACTTGTTGCCTGTCTTCGACTTTGATTTTCGGTTGCTGACCCTGACTGGGCTGTTTGTACCCCTGTGGGTTGACTAGCTGTGAGGCATGTTGCTGGCTGTCTAGCCGATATGACTCAGAGTGGCGGTGACGTGCCTGACGCGAGCTAGAGTGTTGCTGGATACCATGGTCCATGTTAGACTGCACTTGATCTAGATTTAACGAGCTGTAATACTCTTCGTCTAGCGTAAGCAGGTTTGACGGCTGCTGTGGTTGTTGGCTTGAGTTAAACTGTTCATCTGGGTGATTGTCATCCACCTTAATGTACACCTTCTAAGCTAGGTAATGACTGGAGGTCCTTTAAGCTTCTCCGAGAGCAGAGCTCGTCGGCAGCAGCCTCCAGAACCACGGCTTTAGCGATAGCTGCCTCTGCTTCTTTCTCCTGCTGAAGCGCGTCTAATTCTGCTTCCAAACGAGCTTTCTCAATTTTAATGTCCATTTCCTTTCTGCTAAAGGTTGCTCTGGTTTTAGCTGCCTCCGCTTCGGCACGTGCTTTAGTAGCAGCCATACTTGCGTTTGATCGCTGAGAGCGTGACGACCGGTGAGTATTAGACGAGGTATACGATTTATTATCAAGACTTTCCTTAATACTCTGCTCCTTAGGCAATCCATCCATATCTTTATCCTGATCCATCTTCTTGTTAGAGGTCGCCATTTTACTATACTGTTCTCAACAGCTTGATACAGCAAGTTTACTCGTTTCCCAATGTCGTTATCCTCCAAGGAATACGCCAGGTATGAATTTAGCAGGATTTATTGAAGAAAAGGTAAAACTGAAATACACAATAAACACAAAGGTAAGAATCTAAACATTGATAAATATACTATTAAACAACGCAAATGTGATCAAATAATAACATGTCTCCATTCCTAAGGTTCTTAAATAAAGATAACACTTACTGGCGATGCCAAAAGAAGAGAACCTGATGAGGATGGCGAAGGATTGTGCCTGTAGACCGTGTGCTCATTAATAAAATACAACATGGCTGCCTCAGCCGATAAACAGGAAGTCACAGGAAGAGTTACCAAAATAAAGGTCTGGACTTCAAAATAAACTTGATCTAACTAAGCAAAGAGTTAAATGTTTTCCGTTACATTACAAGATATTTAGACGATACAGCTGTGATGACATTTTCTGAACAATTTGCTCAATATGAGCCAACTAATCATGATTGCTCTCTGAATGAAATGGTAGAGAACCTCAATGATGCACTATTATCTGTGTTAGACTCTGTTGCACCACTGAAAACCAAAAAGAAGTGCGCAAGCAGAACCTCCTCATGGCTGAGAAATAAAAATGTTAGTGAAACGAAAAGAAAATGCCGTGCAACAGAGAGAAAATGGAGGAAAACAAAGATCACTATCCACTACAATATCTACAAAGACACACTAACCACCTATAACAAAACCATCCGTCTAGCAAGGAGAGAATATTTCTCCAACATTATTTCAGAAAATGCCAGAAATTCCAGAGTTCTTTTCTCCACCATTGACCAGCTGCTAAACACTGTCCCTGCCCCACCTCCATCCTTAGCAGTTAAATGTGAAGAGCTTGCTCTGTTCTTCAAGACCAAAATAACTTTGATCAGAGCTAGTATTATTAATAGTGGGGTCGAAACTGACATCAGTAGATTATGCAACATAACCATGAGCATATTTACCTGTATCACACTTAGTGAACTTTCCAAAATTGTCAGCGAATCTAACTCCACAACCTCAGATATTGATCCTATACCCACACGATTCTTTAAGCGAGTGTTTGATAGTGTCTCAGGTCCGGTGCTAGAGATTATAAACACATCCCTTAGAACTGGCATCTTCCCAGATGCCTTCAAAACAGCTGTTGTAAAGCCCCTATTAAAGAAACCCAAATTAGATAACAGTCTACTTGCAAATTACAGACCAATATCAAACCTTCCATTTATTAGTAAAGTACTGGAAAAGATAGTTTTAGTCCAATTAAATTATTTTCTTGAAGAAAATAAAATCCTGGAAGTCTCGCAGTCAGGTTTCAGGAAATATCACAGTACTGAAACTGCTCTCACCAAAATAATTAGTGACCTCAGACTAAACTCTGATGCAAATAAAGTCTCTATCCTTATCCTGTTAGATCTCAGTTCAGCATTTGATACCATTGATCACAACATCCTAATCAATAGACTGGAAAAGCTTATTGGGCTAACTGATAGTGTATTGAATTGGATGAAATCATATATCAGAGGAAGGAAGTTTTATGTTAGTTTAGGAGACCATAGGTCCAAGAAACATGAGAACTGCTACGGGGTTGCTGAAGGAAGCTGCTTAGGTCCATTACTTTTTTCTCTTTATATGTTACCACTCGGCGACATAATCAGAGAACATAACATAGATTTCCATAGCTATGCGGATGACACACAACTATATATATCCACTGAACCCAACGATGCAACGGCCATCAATTCCATTACCAACTGCCTGTTGGCAATGAACAAATGGATGAATGATAACTTTCTTAAATTAAATGAAGACAAAACCGAAGTCCTACTATGTGGCCCCAAATCCAAAAGAAAAATGCTTTCCAAGAATCTAGGAGGCTTAACCCCCTGTCTTAAACCAGAGGTGACGAGTCTCGGTGTAATCCTGGACTCAGATTTGAATTTTAACTCTCACATTAATAAAGTGATCAAAACAGCATTCTTTCACCTGAGGAATATAGCAAAGGTACGACCATTCATAAACCAAAATGATGCAGAGAAGTTAATTCATGCCTTTATATCCAGCCGGCTGGACTACTGTAACGCACTTTTCACTGATCTTCCCAAGAAAACCACTGAAAGACTACAGCTCATTCAAAATTCTGCAGCTAGATTATTAACCACAACTAAAAGGAGAGAACACATTAGTCCTGTCCTAGCTACTTTACACTGGCTCCCTGTTACCTTCAGAATTGACTTTAAGGTCCTTTTCCTTATAAACTATACACCAGCTAGAACACTGCGATCATCAAAAGCAGGCCTATTAGAGGTCACCAGAAGCAGTCATAAGAAGATTGGTGATTCGGCCTTTGTCAATTACGCCCCAAAACTATGGAACAAATTACCCATAAATATTACGGAAGCAAACATGCTAGACATTTTTAAAAGACATCTTAAAACCTACAAGCATTGCATCGATAAATGCCTACAAGCATTTAAATAATTTTATCTCAGAAGGGTTTTATTACTTTTATTAGTTATATTATTGTTTTTATAGATTTGCAATTTTAATTATTACTTTTATCACTTGTATTATAGTTTTTATTGATTTCATGTAAAGCACCTTGAGCTACAATTCTTGTATGAAATGTGCTATATAAATAAAGTCTTACTTACTTACTTACTCTGCTGGTGTTCAGTGATATGTGATGAAGACAGTGGAGGGAATGTCCTCTGTTGTCACCTCTGCTGGTGTTCAGTGATATGTGATGAAGACAGTGGAGGGAATGTCCTCTGTTGTCACCTCTGCTAGTGTTCAGTGATATGTGATGAAGACAGTGGAGGGAATGTCCTCTGTTGTCACCTCTGCTAGTGTTCAGTGATATGTGATGAAGACAGTGGAGGGAATGTCCTCTGTTGTCACCTCTGCTAGTGTTCAGTGATATGTGATGAAGACAGTGGAGGGAATGTCCTCTGTTGTCACCTCTGCTAGTGTTCAGTGATATGTGATGAAGACAGTGGAGGGAATGTCCTCTGTTGTCACCTCTGCTAGTGTTCAGTGATATGTGATGAAGACAGTGGAGGGAATGTCTTCTGTTGTCACCTCTGCTGGTGTTCAGTGATATGTGATGAAGACAGTGGAGGGGGGCCCTCAGTTGTCTTCAGTGATATTATGACATCATCATTAGTCAGAATAAATGAGAGACTGAAGGTCTGTCTCTGTTGTGTTGAAGCCCAATCCAGCAGGAGAGACCAGCCTCACCTGTACCCAGCTGTGTGTCCATGAAGAGTGAAAGTTCTGTGAGACGACCAATCCACCTCAGAGAAGAATATCGTATCTTTGAACCAAAGTATGAAACATGACGTTCTACCGTATTTATGTTGAAGACTTCCTGTCAACATCATAAACAGGACCCTATGTGACGAGTAACAAGTCATTGATGAATCTGATCTGCCAGGGCTCAACAGCAGAGACCAGCCTCACCTGTACCCAGCTGTGTGTCAATGAAGAGTGACAGGTCTATGGGTCGACCTGTTGTGTTCAGTGATGGAGGGCCTTCTTATGACAAAGGGTATGTACTGACATCTGCTTTTTAACCTAAAACAGGGTTAGAGCTGCTGACTGTAGATACTAAAGTATCCCTCATCACATCCATACTAAAACACAGGGTTAGAGCTGCTGAATGTAGATACTAAAGTATCCCTCATCACATTCCTACTAAAACACAGGGTTAGAGCTGCTGAATGTAGATACTAAAGTATCCCTCATCACATCCCTATTAAAACACAGGGTTAGAGCTGCTTATAGATACTAGAGTATCCCTCATCACATCCCTACTAAAACACAGGGTTAGAGCTGCTTATAGATACTAGAGTATCCCTCATCACATCCCTACCAAAACACAGGTGTAGTGAGGTGAACACGTTTAAGATAGACAAATACTTAATTTGTGATCAAGTATAGTTCTTTAGGGCACCACCGCTTATTTGTTTTAAAGGAAAAGAAGAAACCTTATTGAATAGTACATTGAATAATAGCCTTCGTAATAATCAGTCTAATCTTAAGTAGTAAGTTCTATGAAAGTAGAGCAGATCAGATAACGTGAGAGATGCGCGAATATTATACACAATGATTTATTTAAGAACATGTAATGATAATGAGTTAATACCAGATAAATGATGGGTTAGTGTGGATAAACTGTACTGTAGAGCGCGTGAAGAGGGGGAAGGGAGAGAGGAAGAGGTAGGCCTGGCCTATACAGTACAATGGACGGTCAATGGCAACTGGTTTAGCGATAGGTCAAATCAGTTGTAACCACAATCAAACGTCAACAATTAAACACAACATGCCAATACGTCACAGGTAAGAAATATTGGTGACGTCACGTGAAAACTATGAATTAGTGAGACACACGACGGAGCTATTCAGTCAACTCGTCTTATTAAAAGACTAAGAGCACCACAACACAACTACTGATACTACTACTACTGCATCTGCTGCTATATCTTATGTCACTACTACAACTACTAATTCTGCAGATGCTGCTAATATCTCTTTTACTACTATTGCTAATGGAACTGTTTTGTTCTACTACGCCACTGATAGGCCTACTACTGTATCTGCTACATTTATTACTATCATTTCAGCTACTAAAACTAATATTCTACTTCTGCAGTTTAACAGTTCAGCTTTCAGCTTCTCCCGCATTGTATTTAAGTTCTTAGCATTGTTAGATGATGCAGTTCAGTTTCCACACCGCCTCTTTTGTGCGACTCACAGATTTTTAAAATCAATTTCAGCTTGCAGGTATTTTTCTAATTTCTGTATTTTCAGCCATTTAAAAAATGTATTTCAGATTTCAGCATTCCAACGCATTTTCAGCAGGAAATGCTCTTTCTAGTTATTAGGATTCCTCCGTCAGGAGGGAACCTATTGTTATTGGTGGTTTTATTATTTGTAATTCTTGTGCCATGGGAGTCTATGGCAGCCCCTAGACCCCATCGACAACTTTTTGTGAAATTTGGCACACTCATTAAGGACAGTCCCTTTTATACTTACACCAAGTTTCATGTTTCCCATTGCACCATTCTAGCGCCACCAATGGGTCAAAGTTGTACTTTTGTTTCCACACGCAACTTTTGAACCGTATGACTTATTTTCAAAAATGATGTACCATTGGATTCCCTGGATCAAGACGAGTTCAACACACTCTGACGTCAATTTCCGGTTATATCGATTTTCCGCAATTTCCGGTCTTATGAAAAACCTTTGAAAGCCTACTCCTCCTCCAATTTTTGTCAAGTCTTCTTCAAACTTGCCAAAGATGACCTTAAGACCAAGCCTCACAAAACGTATTCCATGGCGTTCCGATTTTCGAACTGGTTTGTCCGTGACAGCCAATCAAATTCAGCAGAAAAGCCACCAAACAGGAATTTGGATCAAATCTCAGCAAATCTTTGAGATATCACCACCAAACTTGGTATATCAGTGGAAGACACTAAAACATGTTACCATGTGCAAGGGCAACTTCATATCTCCAAAAATGATTGATATAAAGCAAATAGAACTTATCGCTAACGCTAAAATAATGCTTTACACATCAGCCAGTCAAATACTGATACTCTGATTCAATCACAAGTTCATATGAAGACTCTTGAGAATGTTTAGTACACAAACCTGCGAAAAAGTTGACTGTAAGACGAAGAGTAGATTTTTGGTGAATATTTGAAACATGCTAGCTGGGCTAATTTCTAATGTAATTTCCAATGCATGTCTCTCTCTGCTCCTCTGCGCGCTCGCGCTCCACATTCTAAAGGCCTCAATATGCTTCTGCGTCTCCGTTTTCGGGTGGGCGGGCTCACGGATACGCACGGATACACACGGATAGACTTTGTTTATAGTTCTCCGTAGGCTGTGGGTGCTGAAAACAATTCACCGCCAGAAGAGTAGGTGGCGCTGCACTGCGATGCTAGCTATAGGTTATCGAAAACTCGGAGCAAATTTACAAATGAGCCGTTTCATCAATAAAATATGCACAGTTTCAGCGACTACACTGCCCATTTCTCGTCACATTTGAATTCAAATGCCAATTTACATGTAGGCTACTGTTTAGCTGAAATATGAATTGTAAAAACTGCTCGATCTCTTTGGTGATGTTTGTGATGCTAGCTGGAAGAGCAGCCTGCTTTGACTGGGTGTGCAGTGAACATTTCTGGGGGGTTATTATTATGATTACGGAAAGGGATCGTATATGTTTTTATATTGCTACCATTTTAGAGACTGCTTATAGATCCGAGTGTTAATCAGGTGCGGAGCCAGACGTTGTAAACATTCCGGGTATAGCCCAAACCAACAACGTATTGGGGCTTGATTTGCAAGAACGCGACGCTGAGCGCCTCCACGGTCCTCTTCCACATATTAAAATAGTCCTGCTGCCAACGAATAATGCACTTAATAATATGGTGCCTGCCATGCCATGGCGGGCTGGACCAAATGATTTTTTGGGCCGCATATGGCCCGCAGGTCGGACGTTCCCCACCCCTGGTCTTGTTGGTCACGGCAACCCATAGCGGCAAACCCGCCCCTGACTTCTTAATACGGACCAATCACAGCCAAGGGGGTCTCCGTCGCTCTCCGTCGCTCTGCGTAATTTCGACGGATAGTTAGAAAATTCAGGAGGTGCACGTCAATCCGTCAAAAGCTCTCCGAGGGCTGACGGAGAGCACGCAGAGGGCGTTCCACGGAGACGAGGGCGTTCCCTCCTCTGCGTTTTTCGAAAAACGCAGAAGCATAATTAGGCCTTAACACACTCAGCCTTCCCTTGACACACGCGCGCGGGCTTGGCAAGATGCACACACAACAATTAAGGAGATTGTGGGCTGACCAAGACCCCACTCATTTCTTGGCTTGAAGTGAAGGCCTTGTGGATGTTGGTTGATGGTCTTGCATTTCCGATGTTGTATGCAATGGTAAAAAGTTCTCAAAATCCTGAAACATTGATAGTATAGGCCAAGAGTAACTACCACACCACAAATGGCCCACCATTACATTATTACATTACGGCCTGATGCACAAAAGATACAAGGCTTTCTGGAATGGATAGGCTCACCAAGCCCCCTCCTTTCACTTCTTGGTTTGAATTAAAGGCCCTTGTGGATCTTGATGGTATTGCATTTCAGATTTGGTATCCCATTGGTAATTCTGCAGCATAGATTTTTGTATACATTTACAATTTGTCAAGGATATACATTTTTCAATGGTTCGCAATGTTTGGAGGTATCCGTATCACTGCTTTGCAGTTATATTTTTTAGATTGTAGTTGTTTGCAACGCATGACAACTTGTTTCTCACAAACAAACAAAACAACTACGGGCATGCTAGCTCAACAGATCAATCCGTGTATTTTCATTCATTTTCATCAGGGTAACCAAATGTAAAGGCCGTTCTTGGTTGTTTACCACACAATTTGCACCAAACATTGCTCTGCTCTTTGTCGGATTTCAAAAGGCCAAACCACTTCCAAATAACTGAAGAAGACTAACCTTTTTTATCAATAATTTCTGCATTGGAAGTTGCTCCCTCGCCATGGTTATCGCTGGCACTGCTTTCGGCAATAAGACTCATTTTCCGCGGTTAACATTAGCTACTCCACTTGAGGTGCTCAGTATATTTTAGTGAGCGTAGGCTACCATTTCTCTGCAACTTCCTGCTGCATCACAGAAATTAAATGGACTGTTGTTCCTAATTATTAATCTCTATCGACATTATCAATATTATTGAAAATGAATTAATGTTACGATACGATTTATTGAGGGAAGTCATTACTCCGATAAATCGATAAAAAAATGATTGCCCAGCCCTAGTCGTGGTAATCTTCTTCCTCTCCGCAGACTATAATCAGAGCCTGTCTACGGAGAGCCTGTCCACTCACTATTAAGCCCCATTGTACTGTATTTTGTGTACGTTTGTTTAAGGTTCCACTGGGAGTGATTGCGGGGGAGTGCAAAATTAATGGGAGTCTATAGAGCTAAACAGCTAAATTAGTCTTTTTCGCCTGATTGTCGTTGAGAAATCTCAGATTTGATTTATAGGTCGGAAGTTGAATGAACAAGTAATTTCTTACAGGGTGAATCGTTGTAGGGATGGGGATTTGAACTGATTTCACTATTCGAATAGTATCCAAAATTATTTTAGAATATCCGGAGAATCAGTTTTTATTAATGCGGGGATTAACAGGGATAGGTTGGCGGGTTTAAATTGAGTGCAACCATTCTCGTGACGTCAGCTGTATACGTAATTTAAACAAATAGTCTGCCTATATTCTAGTGCGTCCTAAACTCCAATTTACAAACTTAAAGTTCCTATTCTGGTGGGATGCGGCTTATAGAAAATCTATAATCTAAAATCTAATCTTTGCATTATTTTAGTGTAATACATTTTCATTTGGATTCATATGTTGTTTTTTTTCCAACTGTGAGAGCGAAAAGACACAAATTCAGTTCTCATTGGAAATAGGTACATTTCAAAATATCACATACTTGTCACAAAAGCAAAGCTGGTGGGGAATAATAGGACATTTTCTATACTTTTGAGGCATAAGCAAATAACACATAGTGTTGTTAGACAAATTATTTCCCCCTTTTAGCCATTTCAAGAGGCCAATGATATAGCCTAGGCCTAGTCATTGTTTGAGTAAGTGTGACTGCGAGACGAGTGTGTGCATATTGTCTTGCCTGTTTTTGTCTTCCATCCATCCATCCAACCTTCCTCTCTTACCACAGGTCTTTCTACACCTCCTCTCTCTGTCAGTGTGGAGTGCTGAGGTGTGCCCTAGTTGATCTTGCCAGACGCATGCACGCTCTCACACACACACACTCGCCAGTTGTCCGACAAGGATGACCATGGAAGAGATGAAGAATGAAGCAGAGACAACCTCGATTGTTTCCATGACGCTCTACGCCGTCATGTTCCCTGTTTTTAATGAGGTGAGGAGTGGAAGGGACGTGTGAAACCATGTCTCTGAAACAAAGTGTTTTCCTTCGTCACTTTGCTGCACCCTACATGACTGGTTTACGGGTACAGGGAATGACCTAATATGAGGGTGTGTGTGCTGTCTTAATGCCTTAATGCCTAACTGTGGTAGTTTGGTGTTGCTATGGTGATTTATGCAGCTTGTAACCTGCCCTGGTGAACTGAGACAGCCTGCTGTTGTGCAGATGGGAGTGGTGTGTGTGTGTCATAAATAAGTATATATGTCTATATATGGAAGTATACAGTGTATATATAAGTGAGTGTTTGTGTGTATAAAACGAATGTGTGTAAGAGGAACTTGTATGTGTGTTGTTTTTGAGCATGTGTGAGAGATGGTGAATGTGCGCGTGTGTGTGTGCGCCTGCTCACTGTAGTGTTTTGTCACCAGGGTTACACCCAGCTAAAGAGGAAACAAGGTTGGCAGCATAATTACATGGAACCAACTACACAAGCACACTGGGGAGGGAGGGAGGGAGAGAGGGGGATATTTATAAGGTTGAAGATGGAGGGAAAGGACGAGTGCGAGAACAATAAGTGACACGAAAATAATTAGAGAGAAGGATGAAGAGAAAGAGAGGGAGACTGGGAACATTACTGTGTGCAGTATCATCCGCTCCCACATGCAAATGAGCTTCTCTGTGGTCACTTTGATGTGCGGGTCAAACTGCTCTGACACAGACGGGTGTTTCCTATCTGCCTGGCTCAGACGGGACACACACACGTACACACATACACTCACACAACCATACACACACACACAGAGCAGTCACAAACCTCTCCAAAAGCTATAGTTTTGATTTTTGCAGATTTAGATACTCAGCTACCTTGTACACACAGACACACACATACAGAACACACGCTCGTACTGCAGTACGGTGAGAGTTTATGAAGAGTGTAGATAAATGCAGATTAAAGTGAGAGGCTAGTCTTCAGAGGCCTGGCCTCTATTCTCATCTCACTAATGAGGCCGTCCCGGGGCCTGCGCAGTCCGTTTGTAGACTAGGATTGCAGTTGCATCACTACATGTTGACGCATTCATGTCAACATCACACAGTCTCTATTTGTCTCTAAGCCATGTTCGTGTTTGGGAAGTTGCTTGTGTTTGTGTTTAAATATTTTTAATGCAGTGCGTAAGTGAGTTTACTCATGCAGTTGAACCCATTTGCTAAAATTAGTTTAAGTACAGTTTAACTGTTGTGCGTGTGTGCATTGACAGTTGGAGAGAGTAAACCTGTCGGCAGCTCAGACTCTGAGGGCAGCGTTCATAAAGGTAAGATCCCCATCCTGCTGTGTGGACAATAATACTTTTACAGATGTGCTCAAATGTGCATGTACCCTTGCAGCTCATTGATAGAATGCCTCATTCCTCCTGAAACGTAAAAGCTATTGCGCCATAATGTACTTCATGCCTTTGGAATGTCATAGAAAAAAGCAAAAAAGCTTCAAAAATAGATGAATTATTGTTAATTCTATATATATATATTCAACAAATTACACATTTGTTGGTACCCCTTAAAAATATAATAAATAATTGGATTTATCCAAGGTGCAGGTACGTCAGTTTCTAATCGCACCATCCGTTGCTTTTTGGGGCAAAAGTGGCCTCCATGGAATAAGACCCAGGAGGACTCCACTTCTGAAAGACAAACATAAAAAAGCCAGACTGGAATTTGCTTTCCAGTTTTTTGGCAAGTCACATTAGCTCTATGTTCGCAGATGGGGCTGCTTTGCTGCGCCTGTCACAGGGTGCCTGGAATCTGTGCAGATCACAATAAAATCTCAAGACTATCAAGGAATTCTGGAGCTAAACGTACTGCCGAGTGTCAAAAAGCTCTGTCACAGGTCATTGGTCCTCCCAACAGGATTATGACCAAAAACACATCTTAAAGCACCCAAGAATGTATTGGAACAAAACATTGGACTGTTCTGACATGGACTCTTATGAATCCTGATCTGAATCCTATAGAATCCTGATCTGAATCCTATAGAACATCTTTGGAAAGAGATGGAACAGTCTGGTGCATCCATATAACTTGAGACAGCTTGAGCAATTTGCTCAGAGTGGGCCAAACTACCTGTTACCAAGTGCTACCAATGAGAGCTACAGAAATCATTTGATTGCAGTGATTGACTCTAAAGGTTGTGTAACTAAACTAACTAGGTTGAGGGTCCCATCATTTCACCTTTTTTCATTGTTGTTTACAATATGCTGATAAGCACATTTCTATTAAATATGGAATAAACAATGCTAGATGCTAAATTACATTTGTCAGTTTCAAGTTATGTCATAGGAAATTGTGCATTCTTTGTTTTTTGTGCAGGGTTACCAACCAATTTTAGCCTGTCTGTAGTTAGTTTGGACCTCTGACTAAAGACGCCATGGCCATTCAGTCACAGTGAAGGTGGATCTGTTCTTTAATTGTTATAGTTACCGTGTGTGTGTTCGCCAGGCAGAGAAGGAAAACCCAGGACTGACCCAGGACATCATCATGAAGATACTAGAGAAGAAGAACGTAGAGGTCAACTTTACAGAGTCACTCCTGCGCATGGCAGCAGACGACGTAGAAGGTGTGTGTGTGGATGGATGGGTGGGTGAGTTTGTGAGGGAGACAGATTTATCATGTCTATCAAGTCTTTCATCAACCATTGTTTACAGTCTTTGCCCTTTGTGCTGCTGGCCCCTTCTGACTTGGTGTCCCACAGTATCCCTCACCACCACTGGGTGGAGCTGTTTCTCCACCTAGGGGCACCTCTCTTGTGAGACGCTCCTGCTCTTTATAATTTAATTTCTCCTGCATAGTCTGATTAATGGTTGTAATGAATTCATGTGCACACACACAGAGCCCCGGCTGTAGTTATACTCGCACTCAAACAAACACACACTCAAAAACTTGGTTTCTCTGTGAATGCTAAATTTAGCCTACCTTCGGCATGATTTGCCGCACTGTGACACTCGTGCCCTAATCTAGTTTTAATATATATACTCACTGACTTGTCAGTCTATGGGGATGAGAGTCAGGGGTGTGTTTGCCATCAGGTATTTGTGCTATGTTGCAGTGTATAACGTTAAGGAATGGTTGAGGCATGAACCCGCAGATACATATTTGATGGGTGTGGCCAGATCTCTCTTTCTCTCTCTCTCACACACACACACACACACACACATATTCCTCTGCCTGTCTCTGTGGTGACCATGTGCTGTTCTCTTCCTGTGTGGGTGTGGCTGTGGCTACAGAGTATATGATTGACAGGCCGGAGGTGGAATTCCAGGAGTTGAATGAGAAGGCCAGGGCCCTGAAGCACATCCTCAGCAAGATCCCTGACCAAATCACAGACAGGGTGCGCTTCCTGCAGACTATCAAGTGAGTGTGTGTGTGGGGGATTTATAACACATATGCACTCACATGCCTGTGTAGAATAAAAACAAATATATATATATATATGATTGTTTCACGTTTAAATGAAGAGAATGGTAAAAGGATGAATAATACCGTGATTATTTATGGCTTGCTAAGCTGAATAAACACATATAAAGAGAAAGACACACACACACACACACACACACAAAAGTAATCTCCGAAGTTGTTTTTTTGTGCACACTCAGTGGCAGTTTTATCAAATTCAATGTTTGCTTGTTGAGTCACTCCCTAAGTAGCTTAGCAAGCAGTGGACTTAAAATCAATTTGGGAGAAAAGTTGAAAATATGAAAGTTTGTTTTCTGGGAGAAGAGAATATATATGAATGTATAAATAGACCAGGGAGTAGGGGGGCAAGGAAGAGGAGGACGACATGTTGACTGTGTTCTGATGGCCTGCAGAGATATTGCCAGTGCCATAAAGGAGCTGCTGGACACTGTGAACATCGTTTTCAGAAAATACCAATATCAGAACCGAAGGGTGAGCCTGCACACACACAAAAACACACACAATTGTGTTTTCAATTAAAATATCTATTTTTACCATCAGGAGGGTTTTAATGGATTCTCTCCTTTCAATTACTCTGTTATATATCTAAATCCCCCCCTCCCCCTTCTCTCTCTTTTTATAGCAGCTTTTATGAAAATATTTCTAACTTTTTTGCCAGGCACTGGAACACCAAAAGAAAGAGTTTGTGAAATACTCAAAGAGCTTCAGCGACACGCTCAAAACATACTTCAAAGATGGAAAGTAAGAGAGAGTCACATAAGCTAATGTTACCATACCAAGACGTGTGACGACTGTCAAACAGAACATGTTATTAATCTGTCATGTCTGTGTGCACGGCTGTCAGCGGATTAAAGAACCGCCACATCAGAAACACAGCCTCCATTTGGCTCCAAATAATTGTTATTCAGGGTTCTGTGGAAGTGTAGGAGTGTCCTATGAAGTCTTCCTTCGTGTTTCATCAAAGTATGCTAGATAGTTGGTACAGAGTTGGCATGGTTTCTTGTATGATTGACCCCGTCTATTTACACATGTCCCTTTCTGTCATGCTTGTCTCCAGGGCGATAAACGTTTTTGTCAGCGCCAACCGGCTCATCCACCAAACCAACTTAATACTGCAGACCTTCAAGACTGTGGCATAGGAGCATGCTAGTTACACACACACACACACACCACAGCTTTTGACAGAGAATGGAAAACCATTTATGTACAATATAAAGACTTCCTTTTTTGAACTGTATAATTTATACTGTATGTCTTGCATTATTGAGGAGTGGGGGTGGGTTTCGGCAGTTTGAGGCTTGAGGCATGTGGTTGCATAGTTTTTGCCAGAGGTTTGTCTAGATTTCTTTTTTTGTCATACATTTTTTAATGTTTTGTTGAAACCGCCACAGAAAATCTTGAGATATTTTTTTTGGGGGGGGGGATTTTAATCCTTCTCTCTACCTTTCTTTCATGCACTCTGTAACCAAGATACCCTCATCACTTTGACAGGTTTGGATTAGCTGAAGCAATATGGTGGAAACCCCCCAAATCTAGTTTGGCTATTTCACTTGAAGTCCCATACAGGTCTGCCTAAGAGTCCACTAGCCCTGCTCTCACTTTTTATCCCCCATCTCTACCTGTCTCTATCCCTCTATCCCTCTTTCTCCACCTCACTCTCTCTCTCTCTCTCTCTCTCTCTGTGTGAAAGCCAAAAGACTGAGCCTTAAACCGGCAGCGTAGAGACACCCCTTAAAACAACCATGTGTAAATAACTGCTTTCTCACATTCCTGTGCAACGAGACTTGATAAAACACGAGTTATGTATTTAATAAAAATTATATTTTCCGGTTGCAAACAAAATGTTCCAATAAATAGTTTGTTTTTGTGTGGAAAATATTTGAAATTGGTCTGTTGTGTTTTTGGTATTCAGCCTGTAAGTCAGTGAACTGTTGAGGCTGTTGCTTGTCTTTTGATTTTCAAGCAGCATCAAAACCATTTCCTGTGGCAGTGTGATCTTCTCCGTGTACAGTAGTAGATTCTCCATGGTGGATTTCCAAGCTATTCTGAGTCTCTACCCGTTTCCACCAGCTCCTGTAATCCAATTCTAAAACTGTTAATTCTTAAAGCTTTATTATTGAAATCGCTGAGACCTCATTTCAGATCCTGTCGCCGTTGACGACCGCTGTAATCAGCTAATTTAAATTATTCCAGACCATTAAGTGATGGGGAGGAATCAGTCACGGTCACTTGAGTATGAGTGTGAGATCATTACAGCACAAGTTATAAAGTGTATTTTATTTGCGTGTCAATGTGAGAGGCAGTGTGTGTGTATGGTGCCATTCATTGTGTGTAGTAACTTAATCCTCAGAGACAGTTTTTTCCAATTAGCTTTCCGATCTTGTGCATGGTACAAAATGTTTGTGTGTGTATGAGAGAGTGGAAGGGGAGGAAGGAGTCTTCAGGGGGGGTAGTATAAAAATGTAATTTAAACATCCCTCTACCAATGTGTGTTTGTATCTTTGTATATTTCTGTTAAGTGGTGGTTGCTAATTCTCAAGGACAGGCAGCAACATTATAGGGAGAAGTCAGAGTAGCCTCAGCCAGAGTTTATCTTCACCATCTTAGCTTGACGACACTTGAACACAACACTGTGAGGACATTGGGTAAACAACTGACCAGTGGAGAGCTGGAGAGAAGACCTGAGGGAGACCAGGGTCATGCAGAGGAGAGGATACGAGGATGTCACTTTGTCTGGACTGACAGGTTGGTTTATCTCGGCTGTACTCTACAGTGGAAAAAAAGAAAGAAATCTTACCAAGTATATTTGTGTAATTTCCAGTCAAAATATCGAATCTTTCTAATAATGCCAGGAATCTGTGTGTGTGAATGGGTGAAGCTTCCAACAAGTATCTTGACAACCGGGCAATCTGCAAAAGTTCACATTTCGTGTCCTTTTTAGGTTCCCAGGGAGAGCAGTACAGCGAAAGACGTTTTGATAAGCCATTCGACATTTTCCAAAAATAATTTCCTGCCAGTGATGTATGGTGGCCGAGAGGTGCAAATCAACATTACAAAATCTAACACTTTTACAAAGCAATGGAAAACATTTTTACATATCATAAAACAAAATGTCATTACCACAACACATTTACAAGTCCCGAAACAAATTAACATTTCAGAAAACAAATTAACATTACGCGAAACACTTTTACAAGTCCCGATACAAATTTACAAACGACATTAAGCGGAAAGGGATTGTACCAACTCCGAGGTTGACGCGGAAGTGATAACGGAAGCGCTCAATTTAAGTTGATGGAGTTCATGGTGACACCAGGGGGGTATTCCATCAACGTCGCAAACGCAAGTCTCGCTAAAACGAATAAGTCTCACTTGGGTAAACGTCAACTCAGACTTAAGCCTCAAACCGTTCCACTAACGTTCCGTTCCACTAACAGGCAACGCTAACTCAAGCTAGACCTCAATAAGCTTAGACTGTGCAGCCCAGATAAGGCGATCGTCGAAAAGAGGAGTTATGTCGCAAAAAGCAAAGCGTAAACCAGCAGAGTGGTGTTGTTTCAGCAGCGTAAATTGTTCTTTTGAGTTTTTTTGGAGTTGTCCCAAAAAAGGGTTGCCGCAATTAACACGACATGGGAGAAAACCTGTCAAACCATTACGACCGTTAAAAAGCGTAAATTGTAGACATACCAAATTAACATATATGCATTCAGTGATTCACTGATAATTAGCGTAATTTGATGAGCTGTTTGAAACCGTTCTGACAGTAGGATGGCCTATGGCCGATATTCTCAACACGAGATTGAGAATATAACCCAAAAAAGAACGTGGCAGCAATTGAAAATTGTAGGATCAAATTCAAAACACTGAAGAAGGCCATGGTTAATTGAACTTGATGTGGGCTAATAATGTTTTTGTCTTCACATCTTGAACACAATTAGGCCTACTTCAAAATAACTTTGCCGCACGCATTTATTAAGATAACAAATAAAAGGGTTGTCAAAGAACGGATACGCCATAAGCGATTGTAACTGGTTTAGACGCTCTGTTTAGTTTCTAAAGGCCTTATTTTATGTCACTTAACCAATGGCTTTTGAAAACTGTTAAAGTGACATTATTTCTTAACTTGTTTATTTAAATTTATATATATTTTTTAAATGAATTAAACACGTAAATCGTTCATGTAGGCTATGCACTATGGAGGACCAAACCTGCCATAATTACAAATAAATGATAAATAAATAAATGTATCAAAAAATGTAATTATACACTAAAAAAGACAAATATATATAAATACATGTATGAAATAATATTAATTACGTATTTATTTATTTAAATGCACATTTATTTCTGTATTTATTTATTTTTGTATTTATTTATTTCTTCCTTCATTTATTTCTGTATTTATTTATTTCTGTGTACATTTAAATGTGTATTTCATGATCCTTAAGCTAATGAGGTAAGCTGTCAATCAAGGGATGTCACGGTGTCACCATAACCCCATTGGTTGATCGGTATCTGAGTGCGATTATGATTACTTTCATACATGGGCCGCTATTTTAGTATACAAATGACTGCACACAAGCAACATATTGCCAGAGATTTGGGAGTTTTGGCTAGCTAACCTTGCTGTAAAAGTGTTAGTCCAGATGTTTTACTTCATGGTAGGCTAGATAGTAGAACTCGCTAGCATTAGTTTCAAACACAGCAGCATCGCCGTTGAGGAACAGTTGCTGTAGCCTACAGTACTGTATGATGGAGCTATGCCAAGGTAAGAAGTTACATTTGCACTACTGTATGTTTTATAAAAAAAATATTTGCACAGTCGAATGGAGGCATAATTCTTGGCCCATTTTCTGGCATCTAGTAGCCTACATTTAACGTTACAATATCTTAAAGTACGGAGATCTTTGATGCTAGCAATGTACAGTAGAAGCTAGCTAGAACGTAGCAGAAACAGTGTGCTACGAAGTGAGTGATGAGCTGTTTATGTAATGTTTTAGTGTAGTTAATTTAGTGCACTATTTATATTTTTTGAGAGACTAATGCCTACAAACAAGTTTGTAAGAGAAAATATGTATTTCATTCTTAACCCATAACTGTGGTCGCTTTGCACCAATAATCTGGGAGTTGGTACAGTAAGAAATTACATGATGTGTGTCAAGGAAGGAAACAACAAAGACCAAAGTACAACATGGTTAATCTATTCATGTGATTGTCACCCTATGTCATTACAGCTTACTGTCTGTTTATGTGTGTGTGTGTGTGTGTGTGTGTATGTATGTGTGTGTGTGTCTATGGCCCTTGCAGTCTGGCATTGCTACTGAGGTTGACGTGAGCTGAAAAGGAGGCCCAGAGCCTTGGAGGTGGATGTCAGAACACTAGATGAAGGAGCTGGAAGGGGGACCACTGGATGAAGGAGCTGGAAGGGGGACCACTGGATGAGAGAGAGCTGGAAGGGGGACCACTGGATGAGAGATTTCCGGATTAGGGAAAATGTGATGGAGTGGACTGACTTATATTTAAACTACATATTTGTGTCACTATGCTTTTAATTCGGCATCACAACTCCCTATATGGAGCATGCAATACATCCCCATGCATCACACCCAACCATTATGAAATGGTTGATGCCAGGTGCAAGCCCAAGACAGCGCAGTGTAGACAAAGGCGCTACCTTTGTTGTTTCACCTTTTACACTCTTGTCATAGCAGAGACTAAAATAACGTGTACATATGTTGTACTGTGTATGTTGAACGCATGTAGTTGTACTGTAGCCTTTCACAACCACGCCCTTGAGGATTCATCATTGTGCAGTACACATGCATACCATTTTATTAAACTGTTTTCTATTTCTATCATTACATGGTCATAATCACCTTGTGTGCTGTCAGTTATTGACGATTCAATAAATATCAAACTGTACAGTAGGTCAAGATTAAATAAAGATGCAGAAAAAACGAGTTGTTTGCAAGTTACATTAATTGACAACACATGAAGGGTATGAAGAGATTATTAAATTGGAGTACAGTTATGGTTGCATCTATGTGGCGGTTAATTTGCCTGATGAACTTGCTGTTGATTATGACAGATATGCAGCACACACCATTACAAATGCACTGCATAAACTTTGACTAAATTGTGTCGTTCAAACTGCAGAGTATTACAGTATAAACATGCTTCTAAACTAGACCGTAATGTCTTGGTGACCTGCTAGGGAAGTTAACCGTCCTATCTAATGTTACCCCACTGGATTAAAATTATTAGAGCTAAATCTAAATTCATTTACACTTTAGTTTAACCCGTCTGACAGATCGTTGCTGCTAGCGATAAGTAGGCTACACTTCCCTGCTATGGCTGAACGTTTTGAGTCCTGCCCCAATCACCGCCCTGCTCCCGCCCCCTAATTTGCTTAAGGATCATGAAATACATAATTAAATGTTCCACAGAAATAAATAAATACAGAAATAAATACAGACAGAAATAACTATCAATAAATATATTTCATACATAGAAATCATTTTACAATTAATTTACTTTAGACTTTTATTTTCCACGTAATTTATTTCTGTCTGTATTTATTTCTGTATTTATTTATTTCTGTTTCTGTTTTGGTTTTTCAGCGTAAGCGCCCTAAGCACTGAAAGTAAGTGCTCGAAGTGCACAAGTGCGCGGTAGTAGACACAGCCTTAGTTGAGTGCGCGGTAGTAGACACAGCCCAAGCCCCCACCCCTCGCCCCTTGGCTTGAGGCAACGGCCCCGGTGGATGTAGGTGGTATTGCATCTTCGACTTGACTTCCGTGTCTTCCGGTCGTTTTTAATCTATTAACTCCAGTCATCATTTACAAAACTATCTCCCCCAATAATTTTTGTTCGATACTTGAACCTGGCTCATACTACTAGCTTTTTCATAGAATAATTTTTCCCGATTTTTGCTATGTTTGAAACCAATCCGAAATGGGTAAACTAGCACCCCATTTATTTGCCTACGTCAAGAAAAGTTGCCTCGAAACGTGTTCGCGGATACTAACAGGGGACGAGCACACAAGGGAACATCAGCAAGTCGCTGATTTACCTGAGCTGAATGAGAACAAGGACAAAGGACTTGGTAATCTAAAATTACCTGCCTTAATTGTAGCACGTTTTACAAATGCTTGCACATATAGCCTACATGACGGTTGTTTGTAGAGTTTATTTCCGTTATTTTAAACCATATTTAACCATTTTGTAGGCTAATGAACGCGATTATTCTCATTGCATGACAAAGTAGGCTAATTATAGCCTAATATAATTAGTTATAATATCGTGGCATGTTACGGCGTCATTGTAGATAACATGTTATTCTGGAGCAAAGACGAAGATGAATAAATCATGTCTGATAACGACAATATTGTTAGAACGTTATGTCTGTTAACACTACAACGATGGCATTAACAATAAGCTAGTAATAGTAAGCAACACTCATCATCATTATAATAGTAACATAGGTATAGCCTGTAGGCTTAATTTAGCTTGCTTTGCCGAGCTAGAACAACGACGGAGCCAGATATTCAAGTTTGCAGTTTCTTTAATCCAACACAATAGGCTACTTAGCAGTCAAACTAAAAACACTGAGCAAAAAGAACAACGTATAGGCATTGCACGTATAATATTACAGTATTGATTTTCGTAAGTTCACATGTATCTGCTTCTTGATCGGACTTGTACCACATTCTGACAGTTTTCTGCAATGCCTTAGCTCCAGCTCACAAGCGGTTGTCGCAAAGTATGACGTGTACAGCTAGTTGCAAGCGTGCACGAGTCTCGGAGCCAGCTCGGAGCTAGGAAAAAAGTGAGCCCGTTTAAAGCTAGGGGCTCACTTTTTTCCTAGTTTAGACCGGAAGACACGGAAGTGGAAAGATGGCGCTGTCCGTTTCGCGCCCTAGCTTGCCTCACTGCGCCACTGAGCACTTTTCATAGAAATGAATGGGGACGCCATCTTGGAAGACAATTTCGGCTCTCTCTATTAATATAACTTAAGGTTAAGAAATTAACCAAGGTTTTCTGATATATGAGTGAGGTATCTCACTATGGGACACGCCCCTCGCGCTGTCCCCCAGAAGCAATTTTACACTACGCCAGTCGTGACTGGCCAATAGACGTGACGTCTGCCTTGCAGAGGAGGGACTTCCTCCTACTACATAAGTCCCGTTGTCACGTCATCTCTTCAGTCTATAGGCAAAACACCTCTTCTCGCTCCGGGCAAGGAGGGTGATCTTGTGAGATACCTCACTCATATATCAGAAAACCTTGGTTAATTTCTTAACCTTAAGTTTTCTTTCAATATTCGCTCGGTATCTCACTATGGGATATAGTAACTCCCGTATTGCCAAATAAGTACCAGTACACAAAAACCTGTCAAACAGGCATGTTTACTGATCCAACGCTCAAGACTGTGTGAGACAGATTAGGCGCAGTAACATCCAACCTGTAGAATGGGTTAACCCATGCGCTCCGGATGAGGATGGAAGATCTCTCCGTGCGCTTGCGTCAGGAGATCCCTGCGTAAAGGCAGAGGCCAAGGCTGGCTGTACAGCAGCTGGACTATTTCTGCCAACCAATATTTCCCCGCCCAACGGGGGGCTATAAGGATCAGTGCATGACCCCTCTCTCGCACTCTGGCGAGAGTAGGAATGATCAGCTCTAATGGGGGAAAAGCGTACAGGAGGACGCGAGGCCACTCGTATGCCAGAGCATCCAGCCCCAACGGGGCGCTCCGACCGGTTAGGGAATAGAACAGAGGACACTGAGTGCTCTCCTCTGATGCAAAGAGATCGATCT
Source organism: Mallotus villosus (assembly GCA_903064625.1). Taxonomy (NCBI): domain Eukaryota; kingdom Metazoa; phylum Chordata; class Actinopteri; order Osmeriformes; family Salangidae; genus Mallotus; species Mallotus villosus. The sequence continues at coordinate 163,033 of CAEFZP010003852.1, forward strand.
CCGCTCGACCGTATCTCTCCCATATCTGGGCCACGACCTCGCTGTGGAGTTTCCAATCCTTGTAGCGAGGGTCGTCCCTGGACATCAAATCTGCTCCCCAATTCCGTGCGCCTGGCACGTGTGTTGCTCTCAGAGACAACAGGTGAGTGTCGCTCCACATGGTCAGTTTGTGTGCCAACGTGTGCATTTGACGGGAGCGTAGCCCCCCCTGTCGGTTTATATATGCCACTACCGTGGTGTTGTCCGTCCTGACTAGAACATGTTGCCCTCTGAGGAAGGGAAGAAAATGTTCCAGCGCCAGCGACACAGCCTGAAGTTCCAGGCAGTTTATGTGAACAAACTGCATATGTGAACTCCACATGCCATTTATCGATCTGCCCTCGTATACGGCTCCCCAGCCTGCTCGAGAGGCATCTGTCGAAAGGACTTTCCTTGCCAGGATAGTTCCCATGGTAACGCCCGTAGTTAAAAAGGGCCCGCGTCTCCAAGGGCGCAGCGCCAATGCGCACGCCATGGAGACCAGAACTTGGCGATGGCCGTGGCAGGTCGGGTTCAGTTTGAGTGATGCAACCCATCGCTGAACCGGCCTCATATGTAGGCGGCCAAGTGGGACTACTACCAGCGCCGACGCCATCAGACCTAATAGTCTGAGGCCACGTTCTGAATTTCAACATCGTCCCCCTGCAGAAGAGTGCCAGACAAACCTGAAAGGCTTCCACCCTCTCCGCGGATAGACGTGCTTTGAACGTCACTGAATTGAGGCACAAGCCTATGTACGTTATGTTTTGAGTAGGAATCAAAACACTCTTTTTCACGTTTATTGTGAAACCCAGGGCCATAAGGTGCTATATTAGCAAGCTGGTTTGCGCCTGAGCCTCTTGGGGTGACTGTGTGGCTAGAAGCCAGTCGTCTATGTACGTTGCCAAACGCATTCCCTTCTCCCTGAGAGGCGCGATAGCAGCCTCCGTGCACTTCACAAACACCCGTGGGCTTAATGAAAGGCCGAACGGGAGAACCAAATACTCGTACGTTACACCCTGGAAGGCGAACCTGAGATATTTTCTGTGAGGCGGATAAATTGGGATGTGGAAATAGGCGTTCGTTAAATCTATGCTTGTGAACCAGTCTCCTGGGCGCACAAAGCGTATTAGAGCGGCGTGTGTCAGCATTCTGAAACTGTACTGTCTCATGTATCTGTTCAGAGCGCGTAGATCTAATATCGGCCGTAGGCTCCCTCCCTTCTTTGGGACTAGAAAGTACCTCGAGTAAAAACCGCTTTGGTTGTGCTCTGGTGGCACTATCTGAATTGCCATTTTGTCTTTTAGGGAGGTGATTTCCTCCTGTAAAACACTGGCTTTTTCTCCCCGGGCCTGCGACTGCAGTATCCCGTTGAAACGAGGAGGAGTGGACGCAAATTGGAGTCTGTAGCCGGCGGTTACAGTTTTTATAACCCAATTCGATGCACCACATGCACGCCACTGTTGGGCCCGGCCAGACAGCGGCCCCAGCCCCGCTGGTTCCGCTGTCATGCCGGGCAGAACGGGCATGGTGGGCTGCGCACACGCGCTCATATCCACCAGGCACCGTTTTGTTACATTCTGTTCCTTTTTTCTGTTTATCATTTTTCTGTTTTCACGTGAAGCTGCGCCCTTGGCTCGTAGCCTGGATGCGTGCTTTGAAACATTTTTAATGAACACTTTGTTGGGGAAGGGGGACACATGTGTGATTTTGGGCACTGGTGTGTGCTTTTGCACTCGCATGCGTTTGTGAGACACAGCTGCGGCTCCACCGAGCTCTCTGCAGGTCTGACCCTTCTCTTCTTTGTCTGGTCGTGAACTGTGAAGGCCGAACGGGCTTCTGCACGCCTTTTGCAGGGCTTGGAACATGCCCTTTGTAACCCGTCCTGGAACTGGGTTTGGAACAGAACATCTAGGGGGGACGGTGACGGCGTCTGGCCGGGCCTGCCGTACCCCCCTGGCTGCAGCGCCCTAGGTAGCGCGCCGTTTCTTCATGGCTCCCTGAGTATCCGAAGGGGCCGTACGACCACCCTGCTTCGCCCCGGGTGCGGGTGGCTTCCTCCCCCACGCACCTCTATGCTCCGGCGGCTTGTTCTGGCCCCGGCCGGCCCTGTGGGTTGGTTGGGGCTGACGATTCGGGATGCGGTAAGCCGGCGAAGGGGCGCGGGGCTGGGTGAACACCTGGCTAGGTGCTTTGGTGGGGAAAGGCGCTCTTCTGGGTAGACACAGTCGCAGCGCCTCACCTTCCCTCTTTTTCTCCTCCCATCGTTTCAGCATAGTTTCGTACGCTGGGCCAAACAAACCTTTTGGGTCCACAGGCACGTCGAGGAGTCGGGTTTTTTCCCTCAGAGAGAGACTGGACAGGTTCAGCCATCTTGCTCTTTCTTGGGCGACCATCAAAGCCATGGCTCTGCCGGACGCTTGGACAGCGCTCCTGTGAAGGCGCAGGCACAGGTCCGTCACGACGCACAGCTCAGCCCACACGGCTGGGGTGGGTAACGTTGACATGTCGACCTCCAGCTCTGCCTGGTAAGCTAGCAGCAGCGATGATGCGTTGAGTGCTCTCACCGTCGTGGCCGTCGCCTTGTAGCACTTTTCAGTCAGTGACGACTGGAAGCAGTCAGCTTTGGACGGCAGTGTAGGGCAGGCCGAAGTCATGGCGGACTTCTGCGTGGGGTGGAGGTGCGACGCCAGCAATGGTTCAACCGGAGGCAGATGGGAGAAACCCTTTTCCTCCATACCGGCCCAATCCAACGCCGATCCACCCTGTACAGGGTTCTTAGCTGAGAGAGGCTTGCTCCAGGACCGAGTCGCTTCATCCAGGCACTCGGGAAAGGCCGGAAGCAGCAGGCTGGTGGAGGCTTTAGCCTTTGGGAGCCGCTTGCCCTCGTAGCGGGAAGTTGCGGTCTCTACCGGGGGCTCAGGCCACTCGATATTCAGCTTCGCAGCTGCCCTTTTGCAGGCCTCGTGGAGATCCATGCTGATGGCCGGGTTCGGGGAGCTGGTGCACATGCCGCCTACCACCATAGGCGACGCGGTGCGCGGGGAAAAGGAATCATCCTCCTCGTCCTCATCAGAGCCGAGGCTAATGGATTCCTCTCCCGACTCGTAGTAACCGCCCTCGGCTTCGTCAGGCTCTGCCAGCAGGCTAGCCTCGACGTTGTCGTATTGGGTTAGCGCGAGCGGCTGGGAACCTTCGGTGAGGTCCACCTCCGATCCCCAGGTGGTGCCCGGTGGGACGGCGATCCCCCGGGAACCTTCCGCTAGCTCCAGTAGTGGTGGGTCGGTTACCCCCATTACGGGATCTTCTGCGAACAGTTTCGCTTGTTTGTTCAGTCGGCGTTTGCGGGTTTTGTGTGAAAAACGCGCGCAGTGCTCGCAGGTAGCCGGGGATGCTAGGGCCGCCTTGGCGTGTTCCAGCCCGAGGCAGTGGATGCAAGCGGAGTGGCTATCCGCTCCCGACATCTTGTTCCCGCATACGCAGGACTTTGTCAGAGGCTTCCCCGAGCCCTCGGTTAGGGTAAGTTCAGGCTCTGACTGCATGTTTGCTCTCCGCTTATTAGCAGCCGCTGTTTAGTGACAGGCCAGCTAAATAAAGTGGATTGCAGCTAGTATGTGTACTAGCAGCTACTGTATGGTGACAGTCTAGCTTTAGCTTCTCAACTCAGAGGTTTGCTGTAGCGATGTAGGCTAGCGTTCGGTGACCGAGGGGTTAGCTCGCTCTGTGAACAGTTAAGCTAGGCCGTCTACAACTTCCTTCCAAGAGGTGCTTCTAGGAGCGAGAAGAGGTAAAAGACTGAAGAGATGACGTGACAACGGGACTTATGTAGTAGGAGGAAGTCCCTCCTCTGCAAGGCAGACGTCACGTCTATTGGCCAGTCACGACTGGCGTAGTGTAAAATTGCTTCTGGGGGACAGCGCGAGGGGCGTGTCCCATAGTGAGATACCGAGCGAATATTGAAAGAAAACTATGCTCCAGACTCGTGCACGCTTGCAACTAGCTGTACACGTCATACTTTGCGACAACTTGTCGCGAGCTTGTGAGCTGGAGCTAAGGCATTGCAGAAAACTGTCAGAATGTGGTACAAGTCCGATCAAGAAGCAGATACATGTGAACTTACGAAAATCAATACTGTAATATTATACGTGCAATGACTATACGTTGTTCTTTTTGCTCCGTGTTTTTAGTTTGACTGCTAAGTATTGGATTAAAGAAACTGTAAACTTGAATAGCCTATCTGGCTCCGTCGTTGTTCTAGCTCGGCAAAGCAAGCTAAATTAAGCCTAGGCTATACCTATGTTAATATTATAATGATGATGAGTGTTGCTTACTATTACTAGCTTATTGTTAATGCCATCGTTGTGGTGTTAACTGACATAAAGTTCTAACAATATAACGACCATTACAATATTGTGTTTATCAGACATGATTTATTCATCTTCGTCTTTGCTCCAGAATAACATGTTACGATATTATAACTAGCGTTATATTAGGCTATAATTAGCCTACTTTGTCATGCAATGAGAATAATCGCGTTCATTAGCCTATATGTGCAAGCATTTGTAAAACGTGCTACAATTAAGCCAGGCAAAAAGCCTAATTATGCTTCTGCGTTTTTCGAAAAACGCAGAGGAGGGAACGCCCTCGTCTCCGTGGAACGCCCTCTGCCTGCTCTCCGTCAGCCCTCGGAGAGCTTTTGACGGATTGACGTGCACCTCCTGAATTTTTTAACTATCCGTCGAAATTACGCAGAGCGACAGAGAGCGACGGAGACCCCCTTGGCTGTGATTGGTCCGTATTAAAAAGTCAGGGGCAGGGTTGCGGCTATGGGTTGCCGTGACCAACAAGACCAGGGGTGGGGAACGTCCGACCTGCGGGCCATATGCAGCCCGAAAAATCATTTGGTCCAGCCCGCCATGGCATTGCAGTGCAGGCACCATATTATTAGGTGCATTATTCGTTGGCAGCAGCACTATTTTAATATGTGGAAGAGGACCGTGGAGGCGCTCAGCGTCGCGTTCTTGCAAATCAAGCCCCACTACGTTGTTGGTTTGGGCTAAACCCGGAATGTTTACAACGTCTGGCTCCGCGCCTGATTAACACTCGGATCGATAAGCAGTCTCTAAAATGGTAGCAATATAAAAACATATACGATCCCTTTCCGTAATCATAATAACCCCCCAGAAATGTTCACTGCACACCCAGTCAAAGCAGGTTGCCCTTCCAGCTAGCATCACAAACATCACCAGAGATCGAAGCAGTTTTTACAATTCATATTTCAGCTAAACAGTACATGTAAATCGGCATTTGAATTCAAATGTGACGAGAAATGGGCAGTGTAGTCGCTGAAACTGTATATTTTATTGATGAAACGGCTCATTTGTAAATTTGCTCCGAGTTTTCGATAACCTATAGCTAGCATCGCAGTGCAGCGCCACCTACTCTTTTGGCGGTGAATTGTTTTCAGCACCCACAGCCTACGGACAACTATAAACGAAGTATATCCGTGTGTATCCGTGCGTATCCGTGAGCCCGCCCACCCGAAAACGGAGACGCAGAAGCATATTGAGGCCTTTAGATTACCGAGTCCTTTCTCCTTCTAATTCAGCTCAGGTAAATCAGCGACTTGCTGATGTTCCCTTTTGTGCTCGTCCCCTGTTAGTATCCGCGAACACGTTTCGAGGCAACTTTTCTTGACGTAAGCAAATAAATGGGGTACTAGTTTACCAATTTCGGATTGGTTTCAAACATAGCAAAAATCAGGAAAAAAATGTATATGAAAAAGCTAGTAGTATGAGCCAGGTTCGAGAATCTAACCAAAATTATTGCGGGACATAGTTTTGTAAATGTTGACTGGAGTTAATAGAATAAAAACGACCGGAAGAGTCGGAAGCCAAATCGAAAATGCAATACCACCTACATCCACCGGGGCCGTTGCCTCAAGCCAAAGGGCGAGGGGTGGGGGCTTGGGTTCACACGGCAGCGACGCGAATCGCTCGCCTTCGCACTGTTCACCACGCTCGAGGGCGTATCAAACAGATTAATGTAGAATTGTAGTTCTCTAAAGTTACTGTTGTAGTTGCCATGGCCAAGTGTGCAGACTTGGGTTTGCGTACTCGCAACATCAATCAAAATACAACTTGTATACAATATACAAAACTGTTTAATAGACATACACGTTGACATGTGTAAAAACGTTTTATTATATTACTCAAAGTATCTGCTAATCTGTCGATACAACTAGGGAGTTCCAGCCAGGATAGCTAAACTAGTTACAACAGAACGAAGTTACGTAGTCCTGAGGTATTTATATATATCTATGATAAGAAAGCCTAGAGTTTAGTTTGCCGGGCTCTGTTATCTGCTGACAAAGAATGCAAAGCATCTGTATTATTCAGTATAAAACATCACATTCTTAATTTCTCTGACAAGTACGCAAGTACGCTCTTAGCGTTCTTCGGATTGATAAACAGCCACCATCTGATGCATCCTCGACAAAAGGGGCGGATCAAGAACATTTCCGGGTATTTTGGGGGTTCTTGGTGACTTCTGTTATTGGGTGTGCCACGACTTCGTCGGCACATCCTTTGTTATCTCACATATATATTTATTATTATTCTTTTTGCCCCCCTAAGCCTCGGTCAATATTTGGACTACATAGAAAACGTCTCTATCAAAAGTTTCGTCTTGGTCTCCATTGAGTTGCTTCTATTCGAATTTACGTTCCGTTGCACAGTTTAGGACCGTACAACGTTTTTGTGGCAAAAAGTCTCTTTTGTCGCCAAAGGGTACTATGTTCTAGCCTACGTCACAGCGTCGGCACACGTTAGCAACGACGCATTAGATACGACGTGCATAAAAGACTGTTGCACAGCAAGAATGGTATCGTGCCGCCCCCCTAAGCATCCATCAATATTTGGATTACTTAGAAAACGTCATGTCAAAAGTTGGTAGCCATTGAGTTGCTTGTCTTTTTATTTACCTTGCTAACTTGCTAGCCACAGTCACTGACACGACTAACGTCACGAAACACGCGTGACTACCTCCAGCAGAACATTAGTTTAGCAGCTTGTTAACTTCTGGGAGATAGCTAGGCTAACTATAGCTTTAACGCTACTGCAAGGCAGCTGCAGAAACGCCACAAGCAAGGCCAGGGTGATAACTATTTACTCATTTTACTTTGTGACATGAAAAACAATTGTGAAGTGTAATGTACAATATAAGCTGATATTATTGAGGAACTACATCTACTTTCGGAAACAGTAGTCTACTATTTCACTGAAGCATTAGCATCATGACATTAGCCTATGTTGCCCGGGCAACACATACTACAGCGGTCTATGATGCATCTGTTTTCAATCGTTAAAATAAACATTACTCACATATACATTTTCGTTGTACGATTTATTATGACATTAGATTACAAGTAAACTATTTGTTGGTGAAATAATCATTACCTGTGATTTCAAACCAGTACTGCAACGCTTTAGCCTACGCGAGACACTGTGTAGCTAACAAAAACATCCACAGCTGTTTACAGTAGGAAGTCAAACGGCGACAGAACATGTTCGGCACTCCCTTAAATCAAAAGTAATTCAATAGGTGAAACTGTCTGACTACTAACCCGAACTTCATTGACACAGCCTAAATTTGTCAATCTGTTCATGAAAAAAATATTTAATTTCAGCCTAAGCCGTACAACGGAACGTTACATCAAATTCAACCAACGATCGCCACCAAGACGAACACTGTAGCCTAGTGTACAATTTACCGGGGCAGCTTCTCCACAAAGGGCTATATCGCATTTTGATTTGTTACTGACAATGATCGCTATTGAGCTTTTTATGCATGAGCGATTTTCCACTAAATAAATGTCAAGCTTATTTACGTTTTTGGGGGCATGTTTTCAGTTAGCAGACATAGAGCTACTGTTTGAATCGCGATTCCATCTGAAATATTTCCAGTGATAACGTTGTTACAGTAGCTTCTTTCCAAGGGTGTTCTTAATGAATTATGCAATAGCTTATGAGTAGGCTAAATGCTTGAAAATATCACTAGAAGGGAAAAACTTAAAGGGACGGACAAGCAGGCACACCCTCACAATTTCCCCAGAAATGGTATGCTCTCTAGTTTTTTGGATTGTAACCGTACTTGGGCAATGTAAGATGACGTCAAACGAGTTCCCAAGAATACAAGAACGAAAAAAAACGTTAAACGGCCATTGATAAACGATACAGAAAATCCAAGGTTTACTGATGAAATAGTGGTTAGCTAACTAAGAAAATAATAACAAACAATATTTAAAGTGGATGGTTTATTTCAGTATAGGTATAGCCGGAAAGTTATTGGCTACAATTTGTTCGCAGTGCTGCTTTCTAGTGATGGGAAGTTCGGATCATTTTACGGACTTGGTTCTTTGAATCTCGTTCATTAAAAGGAATAAATCGTTTTTAGAGTAATTTGTTCATTTCAACGGAGGGAGGGGGTAAAAAAAATGAATACAAATTCCTGCATTAAATACAAAGCATAATGACACTTTGTATGATTTGAAATGATTAATTATCACACTAGCGTCCTGCGACACAATTACACCGCACTGAACTGTAAGTAAAGTTAAACAAAAGTTGCAAAAATGACCAAAATAACAAAACCTGTAATCAAAGAACAAATATCATTCACGTCTTACTGCTAAACCTAGCAGTCACGCGAAAGTGAATGACAAAACCAAATCCTTTCTGTTTCCTTTTCTGGGCGTATGTATTTAGATAACGTGAAATATTATCCAAAGACTCGTATCCGAAGACACAGTCGTGGTTTCTCTTGGTTTTGGTTTCCTCTACCAGTACTGAGCCTATGCAGGTCACGTGAAAAATTATCCAAAGACTCGTACCAGAACGAAGGAATCGTTCCCCTTCCGACCGAATCGTTCCCCTTCCGACCGGTTAAAGATTAGTTCCTCTGCCGACCGAGTCTAAAGGCCTCAATATGCTTCTGCGTCTCCGTTTTCGGGCGGGCGGGCTCACGGATACGCACGGATACACACGGATAGACTTCGTTTATAGTTCTCTGTAGGCTGTGGGTGCTGAAAACAATTCACCGCCAGAAGAGTAGGTGGCGCTGCACTGCGATGCTAGCTATAGGTTATCGAATACTCGGAGCAAATTTACAAATGAGCCGTTTCATCAATAAAATATGTACAGTTTCAGCGACTACACTGCCCATTTCTCGTCACATTTGAATTCAAATGCCGATTTACATGTACTGTTTAGCTGAAATATGAATTGTAAAAACTGCTTCGATCTCTTTGGTGATGTTTGTGATGCTAGCTGGAAGGGCAGCCTGCTTTGACTGGGTGTGCAGTGAACATTTCTGGGGGGTTATTATGATTACGGAAAGGGATCGTATATGTTTTTATATTGCTACCATTTTAGAGACTGCTTATGGATCCGAGTATTAATCAGGCGCGGAGCCAGGCGCTGTAAACATTACGGGTTTAGCCCAAACCAACAACGTATTGGGGCTTGATTTGCAAGAACGCGGTCCTCTTCCACATATTAAAATAGTGCTGCTGCCAACGAATAATGCACCTAATAATATGGTGCCTGCACTGAAATGCCATGGCGGGCTGGACCAAATGATTTTTCGGGCTGCATATGGCCCGCAGGTCGGACGTTCCCGCCACCCCCTGGTCTTGTTGGTCACGGCAACCCATAGCGGCAACCCCGCCCCTGATTCTTAATACGGACCAATCACTGCCAAGGGGGTCTCCGTCGCTCTCCGTCGCTCTGCGTAATTTCGACGGATAGTTAGAAAATTCAGGAGGTGCACGTCAATCCGTCAAAAGGTCTCCGAGGGCTGACGGAGAGCACGCAGAGGGCGTTCCACGGAGACGAGGGCGTTCCCTCCTCTGCGTTTTTCGAAAAACGCAGAAGCATAATTAGGCCTTTAGGGTTAAAGATTAGTTCCTCTGCCGACCGAGTCTTGGGGTTAAAGATTAGTTCATTTGACGACCGTGTCTTCGGGTACAAGTCTTTGGATCATTTTTAGCTGAATCCCAATACTGTCTTACCCTTTTTAGGTATTTCACACTGTTCTTAAGGTCTCCGAATAGGGTATGTAAGATTGGTTGGGCTGAAAATGGCCCGGTTGCTGTCCTATGCGCCCATATGCACCCTGTGAAATAGCCCTGTGAAAAAATGTGAGGTTTTCTCCCTTTTATGGTATGCTCATGAATATATACATGAGCTGTGCGCTGATTGGTTGGTTTACAACGAGTGAAGCTGCGGAGCTAAGACGCAACACGGCCAACAGCACTCACTGAAACATCGAAGGTGGAGACCTGAAATAAAAACGTAAATACATCTATTGTGTCTACACAACACTGTTTTCTACAGATTGACTAGATCTGGCTAGACTTGAAATGATAAAGTTAGTTGTTTCTTCTGTTGTCGAAGCAAACGGGATCGACTTTGGTGGGTAATGTTACAGCTTAGCTCTAACAACCAAACTATCGCAAATCATTCAACTCAGCTTCAGTTAGCTCTAGCTATCTTGCTGACTGACAAAGATCAGACACAGGTTGGGCACAGGGGGGCCAGGGACATTTTTACAGGGGCACTGGTCCCCTGCAGGCCCCCGTGTAGAACCGCCACTGACAATGGTCGTGGTTGTTATGGTCGTCGTTATATTGTTATAACTTTATGTCAGTTGACACCACAACGACAATAACTGTAAGCTAGTAGCCTAATAGTAAGCAACACTCGTCATCATTATAATAGTAACATAGGTATAAGCTTATTTAACTTAGCTTGCTTTGCCGAGCTAGAACAACGACTGAGACAGATATTCAAGTTTACAGTTTCTTTCATTACATTACATTTATGCATTTAGCAACGATTTTATCCAAAGCAACTTCCAAAGGAGAGCTTTGCAAAAGTGCTAAGGTCACTGATCATAACAACGAGATGGCCCCAAACATTGCGGGCAATGGCGGAGCCAGGGGGTCGCCGGCCACGGCCACCCCCTGTAGAATCTCGGCCACCCCATTGGCCACCCCAAGCACCACATCAGAGCGGTTAAAAGTTTTGACGGCTGTGGAAAAATGCGGAACCTTTCTCGCACCGCTAGTACACTGTCGGACCCTTTAGCCACGCGCAGCGCGCACACATCCTGTATTTGAATTAAACGGCTCAAGCATGGCCTGAGAATGCCTGTTACCACCTGACGCTTCGACCGGCACCTGCGGCTAAGTGAAGAAACCCAAAACAGAAAGGTATGATATCATAATGGATGTTGTTTTTGTCTTCTAATAACTGTGACTATCCCACCCATGACTATCTATTTTGCGAAGTTTAGAAGCAAGCTAGATCGTGTTATGATTGTGTCAGGTATATACAGTATGCATTTTGGATAGGTGTCATTA